>JAHPZR010021610.1:0-5000 GCA_019787425.1 Platygyra sinensis | reverse complement strand
ATTGCCTAATTGATTGATTGACTGATTGGTTTGTTGGTTGATTGACTGACTGATTGATTGATTGATTGATTGATTGGTTGGTTGGATGGCTGGTTGGCTGATTGGCTGATCGATTTACTGATTGACTGACTGATTGACTGATTGATTGTAACATATGCTTTAGTTCTGAGCATGACTGAAATTTTTTGTGATAAATTACGTTTATACCTATTACATACAAATTCAATAAAACTACTAGGATAAATTATTTGGTACTAGCTTCATGAAGGAGTTATTTTAACTTATTGTTTCATTTCAATACAATACAATACAATACAATACAATACAATACAATAGCTTTTATTTCAACACGATGATGATTAAAGCGTTGCCGCTTATGGGGTCGTGTGTTTAGGCTAACTAAAACGTAAGGAATAAAGGTATATTTAAATCGTCTTAATAATATAGAAAATTATCATCATTGTTTGCGGAGATTCCGCCTGAAAGCCTAAATTACGTAACTTGTCAGAGATCTTGACGTTGGATGTCTTTGCGAGATCCGGACTGAGGAGATTCCACACAATAAAATTTTTCATAAGATGTGTGTTAAAGCGAGGCACTGTTACCGCGTTCATAGTACATAAATATTAAATAGGGACCTTACGCATATACGACGGCGACGGCAAGGACGACGCCTAGTAAAAAATGTGATGTTATTTTGGCTTTGGAATTTCGCATTTATTGAGATCTATTCAGTGTGTTTGTTGGTATTAAAACATGCCACAGCTGAAGATATTACGAGTGCGTGCAGTTCCAAAGAGAAATACGAAAAATTAGCCGTTGTGGTTCACGTTCTCCAAACAACGCTGAATTTGGTCATTTCACGTTGTCGTTTTGCAGCAGACGGCAAGGAAATGTACAAAGAGTTATAATGCACGTGCACAACTATTGTTTTGCTCATTAAACCTTTTGTTTGGTGGCGTTCTCGTTGCCGTTGCCGTCGTGTTTTGCGTAAGGTCCCTATGATGGATAGGAGACATCTTCTTAGTTAAAATATGACCCATAGAGGGAGGGGTAGGGGAGGAGTACAATCTTATATGCTAATGTTCAAGTTGCCAACTTAAATTTGTACAGAGAATAAGATTATCTTAAAATATAAATCTAGGAGTATGTTACGTGGTTAAAAGGAACTACGCTTTGTAGAAGGTTAAATACTGCCCCATACGAACTTCTCTATTTTTTTTAATGGATGTAACTCATCAGTTTGTATAGATTCTTCCTCACTTTAAATTAGCCTTAATCTATGATACCAGTCATCAATTAAAATTCTGTTTTGTGATGTTTGGAAAAGTCTTTAAAAACGGTCATACTACTACTGCTCACTACTGCAACAATGTTCAATGAAAGACCTTAACATGAGCATTTTTGACATCATAAGCAACAATCACATAACCGCTATTAGAAGTAGCAACTGCACAAGGTCGATTAAATTGTCTTGTAAGTATCGAATTAACAAATTTTCCTCCCAATGTAAAAAATTGCAGTCTGCTGTTATTTTTGTCACATACAATGAGGTTGTTGAATTTATCAATAGCTAGTCGTGTGGGGCAATTCAGCTGTCCGTCACCAGACCCCTTGGTGCCAATATCGTACAGAAACACTCCTTCTTCATTGAACACTTTGATGCAATGAGCCTTTTGGTACGACACAAAGAAAATGTTCTGATGATAAACAGCTGAGCATGGGGATACATTGCAGTCTGGAGCAGTAAAGGTAAGCAGCACCTCGTCAGGGGAGAGCACAGTAACTGCTTTGTCGTATAAATTAGTCACAATAATGTAACCGTCACGTGCAACTGACAGGCTTTGAGGGTTCTTCACATGTTCATTCGCGATGCATTTAATAAACTGAAGTCCTCCAGTAAACAGAGAAATTCTACGACCGTGAACAACTATGACATCGCCAGTTCTGGTAAAGGCCACGGATGTTGGTGTGTTCTCATATTGATCAAATTCAAACTCGCTCAAGAACCTCCCGTTTGAATCAAATAGTTGAACTCGACAATTAGTACTGTCCGCTACTGCAATAGTCTTACTGACTTCACTAAAAGCAATGCCTTGAACGCCATGCCCGAAAGACCCAAAACGAAATGCTGACTTGTATTGATACGGGGAGACCTGAACACACCGTGGACTGCTAGTTAGCGGTTGCCCGTTCAGTGTGATAATCACAGTGAGTTCATCTGCATGGTGAAGAGGAGTGTAGGCGACGGTATATTCACCATTTCTCTCGTCTTGAATCGCTTTCTCCATAAGTTCCTCCCCATTCCCGATTATAATTACCAGTTGATCGTTTTCGTTATAACACTGTTTCCCTTCGGAATCTTTTGTTGTAATTGTAAAGATAGTTTCTCTTCCAACCTCTGCTTCTTCCAAGCCTTTTCCTTCCGCCATGGATTTAGAAGAGTCTGTGCAACTCACAACAACTCGACCCGGAAGTGTTTGTTGCAAGATCTTGATATCGTTTACATTTGTCAAGTAATTAACATACATCGGTTTCTTGAGGTTCAATTCTTCTTTATTTAAGAGAATTTCACATCGTTGAATTAAAGTCTGTTGTGTTTGCAGAATTTCGAAGCTTAGATTTCTTTGCAAAACAGCTTCACAGTGCTCTACAGAACTCTTTAACTGCGTCGCTAGCAAATGAATCCGTTCTTGTTGTACTGTATGACATCGTTGTCGTTCTAAGTCAACCTCATCTAACTTGGCCACCATTGCCATCTCATGTTCCTTAAAGATTCGAATAAGTTTTTCAATAGTCGTTCGGACTTTGCCTCGAGCAGCTTGAGTGTCATCTTTGCTCTTGTTAAACAGTTCTGTCTCTCGTGCTATCTGCATCTCGAAGTGTGCGATTTTTATTTTCGCTTGTTCAACAACCTCCATAATTTGTATCTTCTGTTCTTCAGCGGCTTCCCGTATATCCACCATGGCGTGTCGATTATGATTTAAAATTACGCACTTGTGACAAATGCAAACTTTGCATTCCTGACAATAATATTCAAGTGCTTCTTTGTCGTGATATTTCTCACCACACATGACAGGCCTGTGCATCAACTCTTCGACATCTTGAGTTTTCAAATTCTGAATCAAAACACTGCGATGATGACGAGAGATTTTCATTTTACCGTGACACTTGGCACAGACATCGCAAAAGAAGTCGCTGCAATCAAAACAGTAACAGGTCGCGGTGTTGTTCTCTTCACAACTGCTGCAGGTCTGGGATAGCAGATTATCATTTCCCAGAGCTAAAACGTCGACCAATCGATTGAGATGGAAAGATGTGGGAAGGCCACCAAACGTGTCGTTTTCAGGAATTTGGAAGCAAGTCAAGCAAACCGGGCATTTGATTGCTGTTTGTAGCTGTCTTCGTGCATGGAGTACATGTTTGTCGAGACACAGCAGACAAAATGAATGTAAACACGGCAGCGTCCTGGGATCACTGAATGTTTCTAAACAAAGCGGGCACTCAGCTTCCTTCTTCAGATTTCTGAACAGCTCTCGAACATCCATGTTTCCAAATGGCAAGACCGTACTCGGCGCCTGCGTGTCTCCACTGAAGCGAAACGTCACGCGATGGTTTTCAGTTTCCTGGAAATAGCAAGGTTTTTTCCAAGAATTTCGCGTTTCGAAGTAAACATTTTTATTTTTTGAAGTCTCTGCTGAGGGTGCGTTCGTTTGGGATATTCCGGAATAAGAATATATTCCGATATATTCCGGCTATTCTGCTCCCAGGAGCAGAATAGCCGGAATATATCGGAATATATTCTTATTCCGGATATCCCAAACGAACGCACCCTCAGCAGAGCACTTCAAAAAATAAAAATGTTTACTTCGAAAACGCGAAATTCTTGGAAAAAAACCTTGCTATTTCCAGGAAACTGAAAACCATCGCGTGACGTTTCGCTTCAGTGGAGACACGCAGGGCGCCGAGTACGGTCTTGCCATTTGGAAACAGTGGATGTTCGAGAGCTGTTCAGAAATCTGAAGAAGGAAGCTGAGTGCCCGCTTTGTTTAGAAACATTCAGTGATCCCAGACGCTGCCGGTTTACATTCATTTTGTCTGCTGTGTTCTCGAACAAACATGTACTCCATGCACGGAAGACAGCTTACAAACAGCAATCAAATGCCCGGTTTGCTTGACTTGCTTCCAAATTCCTGAAAACGACACGTTTGGTGGCCTTCCCACATCTTTCCATCTCAATCGATTGGTCGACGTTTTAGCTCTGGGAAATGATAATCTGCTATCCCAGACCTGCAGCAGTTGTGAAGAGAACAACACCGCGACCTGTTACTGTTTTGATTGCAGCGACTTCTTTTGCGATGTCTGTGCCAAGTGTCACGGTAAAATGAAAATCTCTCGTCATCATCGCAGTGTTTTGATTCAGAATTTGAAAACTCAAGATGTCGAAGAGTTGATGCACAGGCCTGTCATGTGTGGTGAGAAATATCACGACAAAGAAGCACTTGAATATTATTGTCAGGAATGCAAAGTTTGCATTTGTCACCAAGTGCGTAATTTTAAATCAAATCGACACGCCATGATGGATATACGGGAAGCCGCTGAAGAAACAGAAGATACAAATTATGGAGGTTGTTTGAAACAAGCGAAAATAAAAATCGCACACTTCGAGATGCAGATAGCACGAGAGACAGAACTGTTTAACAGAGCAAAGATGACACTCAAGCTGCTCGAGGCAAAGTCCGAACGACTATTGAAAAACTTATTCGAATCTTTAAGGAACATGAGATGGCAATGGTGGCCAAGATTAGATGAGGTTGACTTAGAACGACAACGATGTCATACAGTACAACAAGAACGGATTTCATTTGCTAGCGACGCAGTTAAAGAGTTTCTGTAGAGCACTGTGAAGCTGTTTTGGCAAAGAAATCTAAGCTTCGAAATTCTGCAAAACACAACAGACTTTAATTCAACGATGTGAAATTCTCTTAAATAAAGAAGAA
>JAHPZR010021609.1:7500-10551 GCA_019787425.1 Platygyra sinensis | reverse complement strand
TTAGCCTGAATTTCAGCCGTCTCCTCCTCTCGCTAAGTCTCGGGAGAGAGACGTCTGAAAGCACTGGGCGATAATGCTGTCCGGTGACGTCACGAGTGAAATCTGGTAATTTATGAAATTTCACACGCGACTTTCAGCGCAAAAACAAGTCTAGACAAAACCGTTAAGTTTTGGTGGCGTCAATCATCTCCGCCTCCTTATCGACCGTATGCAAATTTTAAAAAAAAATTAAAAGGCTTAAAGTTTGCAGCGGTCCACTCGTAAAAATTATAATTTTACTTTCGGTATGCTCGGTTAGCTCACTATAAATACACTGGAATTGAATATTCCTTGAAATTTGTAACTGAAGACGGGCGGATTGGGTTTCTCGACGGCCATTCGCATGCATGAATGACCCCGAGAGAAAGCAAATCTACAACGCGGCGAGCTAAATTATTCGTGGGGCTACCGACTGAACAAAACTTCTAATGAAACTTATAATTTTGTGGTAATAGGGTATCAGTTTTATAGGTTTCAGTATATGTTCAGCCCGTAGCCCCAAGAAAATACGTGCAGAATAATTTGTTTGCTCGCGTGCAGATTTGCTTGCTCCCGAGGTCATTCATGCATGAGAATGGCCGTTGATAAACCCAACAAACGTCTTCATTTATGGATTTCAAGGAGTGTTTAATGCCATTGTATTTAGGGTGCTAGCCGTACATATCAAAAGTAAAATGACAATTTTTACGAGTGAACTGCTGCAAGTTTTCAGACTTTTTTTCAGGTAAATTTTGCATATGACTATACTTTCGTTTGGAAAATGGCTGTGCTGCTTTGAAAGTTCAATCGCTACTGACGAGTGGAGCCATATGATGACTATGATATATTACGGACTTCCCATGTCCCGTAGGCAAGTTTACGAATACATCGCTTCCTCTAAGAAATTCTGCAACTGCCTTTTCCTGCGGATTGAGGTTTTGAACCCCAAATGTCGAGCATACACCAGAAACGGCTTTAACTCTTGTGGCGTTAGCTCGCGATTTTCTTCTGCCATCTTCAGTGAACGCACGAAGTTTGGCAATAAAATTATTCAAATTATTCGCGTCGGGCAAATAAATTAACACGGCAACCAATCAGAAGCACTACCAGGTTTTCGGGTAGTGACGTCACCGGAGAGCATTATCGCCCAGTGCCTTCAGACGTCTCTCTCCCGAGACTTAGCGAGAGGAGGAGACGGCTGAAATTCAGGCTACCCCACGTTGAAAGTGAAGGGAATGACATAACAGTGGAAACCCGATTTCTCAAACCCTTAATTTACGTCTTAATTTCTTCCAACCTCCCAATAAGTCGAACCAAAGTCGTTTCTCTCTCCTCAGTCAAACGCCGTAATTTTATCCCCGATGTCTCGAACTATTCGATTTTTCAAAACAATTTTCATTTTCCTTGAGGTTGGGGGGGGGGGGGGGGGAATTGGAGGGGTTCGGTTTTTGCGCATGCGTAGGTCACGTGCTTTATGCGGCTGTTTTTATTTCAGGTTCAGGCAACGATGTCTTTAAAATCAAGCTCAAGTTACCCGCTGGCTTAACCTGCGCCCGTTGTGTCCTCCGATGGTGGTGGAGGACTGGGAACAACTGGGGCTGCACCGACAAAGATTGTGGTTTGGGCGGGAATGCGAAGCAGGAGACATTCGTCAACTGTGCTGACGTCACAATCACGAAGAGTGACGGCAGCGTTCCACCGACGCGCTTCCCTCCACCTACCAAGCGCCCGTCAACGGAGCCCCCTGCAACAGATGCGCCAGACCCTAGTAAATGTAAAGCTACTGGTCCCTGGAAAGGAAATGCAAGCATGGATGACTGGTGCAAGCGAACATGTGCCACGGGCTACTGCCGAAGCAACATGTGCACCTGCTAGGAATTTGCAAGTTGACCAGCGGTGTATTGTAGGTGCGAAATGCGTGTAACTCCTTCACGTTAAGAAAATTAAAAAAAATCTGTTACCCCCATGCAGTTGTGTTTTGCTTTTCATTATCAACGCGTTACTGCAAGGACGGGGTCCTCCACTCCGGAAACAAATTGCGCTAAATTAATTGTAATACACGTGGTCAGTGCACACATTTGCTGAAAAGTGTTCGCGAAAAATTGCTATATTTAATTTCTGGTATTTAGGAAAATCATACTCGCCTCATGTAATGAAGATCCTAGAAGAGACGCCAGGAAAATTTTTAAAACCGGAATGGATGATATGCAGTTTGTATTTTTTTTTCTGAACGTTTAAATACTTCACTAGAAGATGAGAGTGTTGTCGACTGTCATCTTAGCTTGGTCAAACAAGAATGAGAGAACGCGAAAGATGATGAAACCTATCGACAGTCTACATAAAACTGTTGTTTCATCATCATCCTTATCTGGAGCACAGTTGGCGTATAAGGCCATGTTTGAACATTTTTTTCCAGTTTGATATCACGGTTTTACACCCCTTCTACCGGCGCCATGTGCTCACATCCACGAGCCTTAGTTCAAAACGTTCGTCGTAGAAAGCCGCCGTGCGAGGTGAGTGCAGGCGCCGTCGCCCCTTAAGTAATCCGGCGCCTACACATATCGTTGAGCACTTTCTCCGCACCAGAGAACTTGCCAGTAAAACGAGAGCAAAATTTTGAACCCAGCCACATATAATAAGACAGAATGAACACGAACGACTATGAAAGTCTTTCACCACGTTATGAAGGCCCTGCTTCTTCAGCCTTTCGAAGTTTGGCTGGCTGAGCCCAAAATTGACAGCCACCTTGACGCGGCCAAAACGGGCTTGTGACGTCACTAGTTGTACCACTCCCGCGCTGTAAATTTTAAAGAGTGATTATTAGAGAAGAGACCAGAAAAGAGACTCTTATTCTAATGATCAACACCCAAACATAAAAAACTATGTCTCGCTTGCAAATGTAATCAGAAATATTCCTCGCACAGTACCCTAAAATGTCGTCTACACCCTGGAGAAACTTGGAAAGTATGGGATAATCTGACGTGTTTTCCATCTGTACTAAGAAATTCCCGCAAAAAGGCATCGCCATTATAT
>JAHPZR010021609.1:0-5000 GCA_019787425.1 Platygyra sinensis | reverse complement strand
CAGGCTGAATTTCGGCTCGGCGGATCGATCATGCGGCCATGACCGTTGATTGAAGAAACCAAGTTTAGAACAATTACAATCCTAAAACCCGACTTGAGTTCCATGGCTGGTTGAGACAATAAGGCACTCAATAGAGACCGTCTTCCAGAATCTTTTATAAGCAAACTGCACACCAAGAGATTGACATCGTCTACACTTTGATAGCTTCAAAGCTGATCTATTGAAACAATTTTTGTTGTTTATTCAGAAGTTCAGCCTTCTGTCTTGTTGCCAACCAAGCGTTGTACGCGGCACTTTGTTTGCAAAATCTGTTTCGACTGGACCACACTAGTTACCTACAGCGGCGCTACGACATTACTTCACGTGGCTTAGCGTCCAAATCATTTTGGATGTGGCGCGTGCCAATTGACGCAAACACGTCACGTGTTTGGCATGTGCCAACTGAATTACACACGACAAATTTGGCAAGTGCCGGTTGGTGTTTACATATCACGTGACTGGCATGTGCTTGTCATGCAGTGCAACTGACCAAATAACAGGAGTGGTGTCTGTGATAAGAAAGAGAAGCTCTCAAGACCGTAATAGTGCACTTGGCAAGTTTCCTTTTTTAAGTGACGCGTTATTAAGTCGAAATACGCTGGCCGCTTCAGATACGATTTCTTTTGGGGAGTTGTCTAGACTGTAGTAATCAGTGATATTGTGGGTAAAGAAAAGAAAAGTTAGAAATCCAACAGAGCTCGACAAAGAAGATTAAGATGGTTTTTCGTTTTATTTAGTTTAAAACTCAAGTATATAATCTAATAACCTGATAAGATAAATCTTCTTTAAGATATACTTTCTTTCCTTTGAATGTCTTTTTTTGATTTAAAATGGTTAAATTTGAGTGTTAGACGTGTTTAAACTTCTCAGAACTTTACCACTGCCCCCCACCTTCACTCCGCTATCAACTCAGAAAGGCAATTAAATACTGCTTTTCCTCCTTTGGTATAAGACAATTTTTGTTAAAGATTGGAACCCATGTAAAAAATGGCCCAAAGTATCATTTTAGTCCATACTGACATAATACCAGTTGATACTGATTAGCATATCAAGAGTTTATACCTCGTTAGAAATTTAAAATCCATTTTTTTCGTGAATATGTGAAACATCTGGGAAGGACTTTCGTTCTCTTTGCTTTCTAAAATATAAAAGTTATCATGCAACATAAATAAAATACAAATAATCTCTGTGATGCCACACTTGCACCGTACAATATAGATCTGATAAAAAATTAATACATAAAAATCCGATTACAATCAAAGAAATAATATATAAAAATCATAAAAATTATTAATTTTACTATATTTTCCTGTTCTGAAGTGGTTCCTGGTAAGCATTAAATTTCATGTGATATAAAAAAGGCGTGAAGTTGTCTCAGAACTTAAATACAACAAAACCAGAAACTTTAAGACAACTGTTCAGCCTTTTTATATCACATTTATGCTTTAATGTCACAAAATCTTACCTTCAACTGAAATAAAAGCGCTCACTGTGATCTGAACGCAACGAGAAATGGTGGCACCTTTGATGATTTCATATAACCTGTTATAATCTCCAGACTTCTCTCTTCTCTTGTAATTCGAAAGAAAAAACAAAAGTAACCGAGATGTCCTAACGGTCACGAAATTCGGGGAGAGTTTGAAGCGAAGGTGAACAACCGTACGTAATGTCTCAACTTTTTTCTTTGGAGTCATTTCTTTACGTTGTACACAGCCCATTAGGACAGAATCAAACGAAACTCCAGTCGACGACATTTCAAACTTCTGCACGTGGTAAGTGTACTGTTTTTAACCGGGTGGGAGGGGAGAGAGGTGGGCCGCTTTTGGCCAGAATCTTCGCTGCGTCCCCATTTCCCGCCAAAAAATCTGAGTACAGGAGCCGGAAGGGAGGGGAGAGAGGTGGCCTTATTTGGTCAGATTTTCGCAGCCTGCGCCTTTCCGCCAAAAATCCCAGGTGCAAGACAACGGCAAATATATTATTAAGGGTAGGGTGGGTAAAGGCGGTCTTTGCTTCTAAAACACTTGCTCTTGTGCTGCCTACAGTGCTCTTGTCACCACCTCAGTATTCGTGATGTGTTTTTCTTGTTGTTTTTAGGCGGTTTGTCGAAATAATTTGAACACGGTGAAGTTTCTGTTGGAATGTGGTGCCGACTTAAACGTGCGCGATCTCTATGGACTCACTCCGCTGAAGAACGCAGAGGTTTTTGAAAACAAAGAAATGATAGCATTACTACAGTCTGCGATGGAAAAGAAGACTGAGCCAAAAGACGAATAAAGATGGAGATACTATGCTTGTGAGCTTCAATGAGAAATGAGGGTCGACCAGAGTGGAGAGATAAACAAGAGGTTGTCAAGGGTTTGCCTTCTTTTTCTCTCTAATCGACCGACATACACGCGCGGTTAAACCAGCTGATAGTGTCCGACAGTCAACATTATCTTGTGAAACGAGTGGAAACTCTATTAGCTCATGAAAGCTTGATTTGGTTAAAATTCCACCAGGAAAACACGGAGGAAAGAACACTTGTGAGTTAGCGGAAGTTTGAAATGTCGTCGACTGGAGTTTCGTTTGATTCTGTCCTAATGGGCTGTGTACAACGTAAAGAAATGACTCCAAAGAAAAAAGTTGAGACATTACGTACGGTTGTTCACCTTCGCTTCAAACTCTCCCCGAATTTCGTGACCGTTAGGACATCTCGGTTACTTTTGTTTTTTCTTTCGAATTACAAGAGAAGAGAGAAGTCTGGAGATTATAACAGGTTATATGAAATCATCAAAGGTGCCACCATTTCTCGTTGCGTTCAGATCACAGTGAGCGCTTTTATTTCAGTTGAAGGTAAGATTTTGTGACATTAAAGCATAAATGTGATATAAAAAGGCTGAACAGTTGTCTTAAAGTTTCTGGTTTTGTTGTATTTAAGTTCTGAGACAACTTCACGCCTTTTTATATCACATGAAATTTAATGCTTACCAGGAACCACTTCAGAACAGGAAAATATAGTAAAATTAATAATTTTTATGATTTTTATATATTATTTCTTTGATTGTAATCGGATTTTTATGTATTAATTTTTTATCAGATCTATATTGTACGGTGCAAGTGTGGCATCACAGAGATTATTTGTATTTTATTTATGTTGCATGATAACTTTTATATTTTAGAAAGCAAAGAGAACGAAAGTCCTTCCCAGATGTTTCACATATTCACGAAAAAAATGGATTTTAAATTTCTAACGAGGTATAAACTCTTGATATGCTAATCAGTATCAACTGGTATTATGTCAGTATGGACTAAAATGATACTTTGGGCCATTTTTTACATGGGTTCCAATCTTTAACAAAAATTGTCTTATACCAAAGGAGGAAAAGCAGTATTTAATTGCCTTTCTGAGTTGATAGCGGAGTGAAGGTGGGGGGCAGTGGTAAAGTTCTGAGAAGTTTAAACACGTCTAACACTCAAATTTAACCATTTTAAATCAAAAAAAGACATTCAAAGGAAAGAAAGTATATCTTAAAGAAGATTTATCTTATCAGGTTATTAGATTATATACTTGAGTTTTAAACTAAATAAAACGAAAAACCATCTTAATCTTCTTTGTCGAGCTCTGTTGGATTTCTAACTTTTCTTTTCTTTACCCACAATATCACTGATTACTACAGTCTAGACAACTCCCCAAAAGAAATCGTATCTGAAGCGGCCAGCGTATTTCGACTTAATAACGCGTCACTTAAAAAAGGAAACTTGCCAAGTGCACTATTACGGTCTTGAGAGCTTCTCTTTCTTATCACAGACACCACTCCTGTTATTTGGTCAGTTGCACTGCATGACAAGCACATGCCAGTCACGTGATATGTAAACACCAACCGGCACTTGCCAAATTTGTCGTGTGTAATTCAGTTGGCACATGCCAAACACGTGACGTGTTTGCGTCAATTGGCACGCGCCACATCCAAAATGATTTGGACGCTAAGCCACGTGAAGTAATGTCGTAGCGCCGCTGTAGGTAACTAGTGTGGTCCAGTCGAAACAGATTTTGCAAACAAAGTGCCGCGTACAACGCTTGGTTGGCAACAAGACAGAAGGCTGAACTTCTGAATAAACAACAAAAATTGTTTCAATAGATCAGCTTTGAAGCTATCAAAGTGTAGACGATGTCAATCTCTTGGTGTGCAGTTTGCTTATAAAAGATTCTGGAAGACGGTCTCTATTGAGTGCCTTATTGTCTCAACCAGCCATGGAACTCAAGTCGGGTTTTAGGATTGTAATTGTTCTAAACTTGGTTTCTTCAATCAACGGTCATGGCCGCATGATCGATCCGCCGAGCCGAAATTCAGCCTGGCGGTACGGCTTTCCCAACCCGCCCCACTACACGGATAACGAGCTCAACTGTGGGGGATTTAATGTGCAGTGGAAAACCAACGGAGGGAAGTGTGGAGTTTGCGGGGACCCGTACCACGAGAAGAATCAACCGCACATTTACCCAGGGAAGTACGCCAATGGCATTATCACCAAGACCTACAGAGAAGGCCAAGAGATTGAGGTGCTGATCGAGATTACATCCAATCACATGGGGACGTTTTTCTTTAAGATCGGAGAGCTGGATACAGAGCCCATCACAGAAGAGAAACTGGTTTACCTCCTGAAGCAACCGAACGGTCAGGACCACTGGAAACTACCAAAAGGTAAGGGGTGTCAAAAACGCAGTTTTTTATCCATAGAAACCGCTGTTGTTGTTGTTGTTGTTTTTGCCATCTTGATGAGAGGAGTCAACAGGCAATAGTGCGTGGTGTTACCGAGACTCTGTCGCACTGTTACAAAACACGTTGGCGCGAAAAACAATTCAAATTCAATTTTGAATGCCCAACTTCTTTTTTAATCAAAAGTAAAAGTTTGCGAGTTTATCCCTAAATAGCTGTTTTTTATCAGATCTTGGGTTGAATAAGATAGAAAAGTGACCCCACGTT
>JAHPZR010021608.1:0-7500 GCA_019787425.1 Platygyra sinensis | reverse complement strand
GGATGATCGTGCCATAAATGATGACGAACAGTCCGTGGTAACAAATATACGCAAAGAAAATTGGTTTTATACCACGACCGTTGCTTGTCTAACTGGCCAGTTGTTTGGTGTGACACGAGGCTGCGGGCTATGTAGAACACCATTATTTTGAATCTCTTATTAATTCTGTGAAGGAAAGAAAAAAAGTGGAGAAATACGATTGTGTATACATTAAGGCTTTGAGACTGGTGCTCGAGTAATGTTCGATGATAAACTTCTAAGGTTTGAATTCTTCAGTTCTTTATTAGTGAAAATTTTTTTGATGATGTCACTTGACTATCTTCCTACAATTACAAAACGTTAAATTGAAACATCTATCCAAGTGTTTATCAGACGGAAAAAGAAATAACTTTAATCAATAGAACAATATTGTAGACCTTTGAGTTCAATATTACACGGAAATTCACATGTTAAAGATGGGATTTAAGCAGTTTAATTTTGTTGGGAGAACGATAATCACAGAAACCGCGAATAATGATAATAATAATAATAAATAATAATAATAATAATAAATAATAATAGAATAATAATAATAATAATAAATGATAATAATACTTTATTTAACCACGTGTCACCTAGGAGCTCAAAGCTCGTTTAAACGTGAACGTGAAACTAATTACAAATAATAAGCAAATAAGAACCTATGATAAATGATAAAAATATTGTTAACCTATGTGATATCTAATTTGGGTAGGGTTAGGGTTAAAAGGAATGGAAAAATTTACCACAACTTGTTTTTAGTTTAATTCAATTCGTTAGTCAGTTATTCGTGTGTAGATCTATGATTTTCATTTTCCATCCACGATGGATTATTTCTTTTTATTTCTATTGGCTCCCTTTACTTGAGGTTTACGATCGCGCGCTTCACGGTGCTAAGAACGAAAATTCTTAGTAATCTGAGCGCACCTAAAATTAAAGGAAAACTTCATTAGCTTTTGGTATTTTAAGACGTCAAACATAACCACAAAAAGCAAACTGAAGTTGATGGTGAATATTGTCACGTTTCCTTTGGTGAAAATTCCGTACAAAAATGGCAGAACTTGAACTTGAACTTTATTGATAGTAATATATAAATCATTACAAAATTGCTTGCCCCGCTACTAGTAAACTGACTAATCGAGGCGGGGGCAAGGGTTACACACTTACTACAAAAGAAATAAAATACAACTATTAACTAATTAATTAACTAATTGATTACAGAATATAAAGTAACAATAAAATAAATTACACTCACATACGAAAAGCTAGAGGGTAATAACAAATGACTATATAATACAGTTAATTAGGGAAAATAAACTAACAATATAATAAATTACACTCACACACAAAAAACTAGAAGGTAATAACTATATAATACAGGCTATGTTAATGTAGCAAAATGTTTAATCAGTTTGGGGACTTCAATATAGTCATCTTCACAGTTTAAAACATCAAGGAGTAGTTTTTTAATTTTATTTTGATATGCTGATTTGTTTAATGATTTTAATGATAGTGGGATCGAATTCCAGATTGAAACGCCAATTCTTGTAAAAGATTTTTCATTTTTTCTGTTCTTGAAGTTTTTACAATAAAGCACTCATTTGAGGACGATCTCGTGTTATAGTTATGCATTGTTCTTGTTTTGGTAAATTGATTAATAAGGTTTATTGGAGCAACTTGTGTGTGGATATCATACATCAAATAACATAGTTGCTGAAAAAATAAAAATGATATTGGAAGACAATTAGATTTAATAAATAGGGGAATTGCATGTTCTCGAGACCTGCAGAAGAAAATTAAGCGCAATGCACGTTTTTGTAAGATTAGCAATCGATTTAAATGGGTTTTTGCACAATAACCCCACGCAGATATACCATAAGTTAAATAAGGAGTAATTAAAGTATGATAGATACTAAGCAACAGTTGACGTGGGATGTAATGTCTCAGTTTAGCAATAATTCCGATTGATTTACTAATTTTATGACAGATAAAATCAATGTGATTCTTAAACGAGAGGTCTGAATCAATCATTATTCCGAGATATTTGACAAAGTCTTTTATTTCAAGGCTTGTCTGGGTGTTCGACGTAGGGTTGAAAATTTTTACTTGAGGAACAAAAGGCATAGTCTTTTGACGAGGACGAAAGATAACGTAGTTAGATTTTTTTATATTTAATGTCAGCTTATTAGCTTTCAGCCATTCACTAACTTTGGCAAGCTCTGAATTAACTGTTGATTCCAGGGTACGCAAGTTATTATTTGCATAAATTATACTTGTATCGTCTGCAAACAAATAAAAAGTGAATTCCGAAGAACATTTATAAATGTCATTTATATACAGAAGGAATAAGAGGGGGCCAAGGACTGAGCCTTGGGGTACCCCACAAAGAGTTTTCTCTTCCTTAGATATATGGTTATCAATTTCAATTGACTGCCGACGATCTGTTAGATACGATTTAAACCAAGTATTTATTAACCCTCTTATACCATAATTTTCAAGTTTAGCTAAAAGAATGCTGTGGTTAACAGTGTCAAATGCCTTTTTAAGGTCAATAAAAATACCACATGTATACTTCCCAATGTCCATACTGTTATGAATATTGTTAACAATATCTAGTATTGCATGTTGTGTACTATGTTTACTACGGAAGCCATATTGGAGATTATAGATTATGTTATTCGTATTTATAAATTTGGTAAGTCGAGCATGTATTAGTTTTTCAAATATTCGATTATATATAGATAGAAGTGAAATAGGTCTGTAGTTTTCAGGTAAAGTATCGTCGTCGTCTTTAAATACTGGAACTACCTTAGCTAGTTTGAATTTTGCTGGATAAATTCCAGTAAGAATGGACTGATTAAATATTTCAGCTAAGGGTAGTGATATAACTGATCTTGCTAGTTTTAAAAGTTTAACTGGGCTGGAATAAAGTCCATACGCTTTGCTTTCTAATAAGGTTATAATTTCAGATTCTACTTCTTGAGGAATAATGGGATCGAAATAAAAGGTATTTGACAACGGTGGATCTAAATAATTAGAAAAGGTGCCTGATACTTCAGGTATAGCACTTGCTAGCTTAACACCAACGGTTGCAAAGTATTCATTCAGTGTATTCCCAATTTTCTTGGGGTCATTAGTTAGAGCTGCATTTTCATTTGAGCGGATGAAGTTGATATTTTTTGTTTTCCCTTTCTTTCTCATGCCCCCCAATAGTTCATTAATTCCTTTCCAGGTCTGTCGCATGTTCTTTATATTAGAATTAAAGAAGTTTAGGTAATACTTTTGTTTGCTCAAACGAATGAGAGCAGTTAATTTGTTTCTATATTGTTTATATTTGTTCCAGTTTGAGTTAAAGAATAAATTGTTTTTTACGCGTATAGATCGTCTTATCCCTTTTGTTAACCAGGGTTTGGTTAGAAGTTTTAGCCTCCGCTTAGATACATCCTTTAGAGGAGCGTGTTTATTTATAAGGCGGTTAATATTTTTATAGAACCTGGAAAAAGATTTGTTTACATCGGAACTGCAGTAAGTATTATTCCAGACTGGTAATTACGTATAATATCTGGCTTAAATTGGAGCTCGTTTTTCAGGGAAATCTCTCACTAGTTTTCCGCAGCGGGAAAAAACACTAATTACAAAAATCGAAAAAACTGTCTGTAAAAACCCTATTTTATTCTTGTTTAAAACTCGTACCCCGTCCGCTGCATTTGGTGCACTGTGAAAACTTTCTATGTCCTCACCGAAGGAAATCCAAAAAAAAACCAACAATAAAAAAAAAATTTTAAACGAACCCATACAACGGGCAGCCTTTCCAAATATTTGTTTGTAAAATCGTTGGACATTCGCAAATGTCTAAAATGTCTATTTACAACACTGAAAAGGTTAAATTGCTTAAAAAAGGGAAAAAATCATGATCATTTTCGATATTAATTAAGTCATTATCGATAGTTTTGAAGATGACCTAATTAGGCAAAAAAAATTCGCTTTTTTATCGTTGAAAGTATTTTAACCTCATTCATGTCATTCAGCCTCGTAAATAGTTATTTTAACCAATAGCTAATATTACAATTGTTTTTCTAATTTCGTCATCAGCATTGATATTGAAATGTTACTCGGTATTTATTAAATGATTTGATTCGCGAGCGGGCAGGATAAACCGAATCCGGGCGCTGTGATTGACTACCCGAGAAGGCCAGATGACGCTATCTAGCCCGCTCGGGATGATTACCCGCTTTAAATGTTCTTTTTCCATATACTAAATCCTTTACTGAAAAAGTTTGTTCAGTCAAACGGCTGGACACTAGCCTCCTTATCTTTTTGCGTGTTTATGCACCTCAACTCCGTCTCGGCACATAAACACACACAAAAAAACCTTGGCCAATATTCAGCCATCTTGACGGAACAAGCTTGTCCAATAACATATATATCAGCTGCGAACTGTTGTTGCAGAGTTTTATTATAAGGTTTACCCGCTTTACTGAGAGATCTCTTTGCTGCGGGAAGTTTGTTCAGCCGCCCAGTTCCTGAACCGCCCGTATAAATATTGCATGTCAATACAGGGCTAACATAACGCGCTGCATTTGCCCGAGAAACTTACAATCTCAAACGATACAAAAGAGTTGCTTATACAGCTTTGACCGTCATTAAAGCTTCGATTATGAACAAAGCTCTTCCAGTGTTTATGCCTCGCCAAAAATTTTTGGCAGAAAATACAGCTGTTCGCCTGACATGACACTAGTCAAGCAAAATGGAATAACCAGAGTACAGCTTGAAAAAGTTATGAGCTTCGTTTGCTCTGAAGCTTTGACTAGTTCGCACTTGAAGAAAATGAGAGCGAGAGAAATCTTTCGTCTTTTCGTTACTGTAAGCTTAGTTACCTTGGTGTTTGGTCATGGTATGCTGATAGATCCCGCAAGCAGAAACTCCGCTTGGAGATTTTTCCCGAATCGTCCCGCGCAGTATACAGATAACGAGTTGAACTGCGGAGGCTTTAGTGTCCAGTGGAGTACGAACAAAGGCAATTAGAAAACAGTCCTAAGAAAGCACGCGCGCTGATTGGTTGAAAATCGTGTTTGTATAACTCGATGGAGACACAGAACTAGCGCGCGCTTGTTGACGTAGTGATGGCGCGAGCAAAGAGAATTTACATTTCGATAATCAAAGTTAACAAGTTGTTTTCCTTTTTCTCGTCGTGGTGTTTTCTAAAAGAAATAGAAAACATGTACATCGTGTTTCTATCGAGTTATACAAACACTCGTGAAAGTTTGGGAGAACTCGAAAAAGCTGTGGAAACACTCGCCTGCGGCTCGTGTTCCCACAGCATTTCTCGTTCTCCCAAACTTCCACTCGTGTTTGTATAACTCGATACAAACACGGTACATGTTTTCTATTTCTTAAATGTGGCGTGTGTGGAGATGCTTATCACCTTAAAAACCCGAGGTATGTCTGCCCGGCGAGTACGCAAAGGACCGTTTCATCACGAAGACATACAAAGAAGGACAGGAGATCGAAGTGAAAGTAAAGATCACTTCAAATCATCAAGGGTTCTTTCGGTTCAGCGTGGGCAAGGTCGAGAAACGTCCCATCACTCAAGAACAACTGAAGCACGTTCTGTTACAGCCCGATGGTTCCAACACATGGCCGCTTCACTCGTCCAGGACCAGAGAGTTCACGATCAAGCTCGTGCTACCAAAAGGTCTTACATGTGATCACTGCGTGATACAATGGTGGTGGACAGTGGGTAACAACTGGGGCTGTAACGACGAAGGCGACTGCGGGGTGGGCCTGGGGAAGACACAAGAGACCTTTGTGAACTGCGCCGATATTAGAATTTCACCATGAATGAAAACAGCCAGAAAAAAAGAAAAACATGAATGAGTGAACTAAAGAATGAAGTAATTAACACATTGATTAAAGAATAGTGCCTTGACACAATGAATGAGTAGATACAGATAAGCTTCTGGTAGATACAATAAATGACCGATTGATGATAATAAAATTAAGCAGCCAAGGAATTCCCAGAAAAATTGGGTTGGGGGTGTGTGGCCCACTTCCCCTACTCTATTTATAACCAAAATCTGCGATTTTCCCTGCACTATTCAGTTAATGACCTTACAAAAGCTTCGATATCCTGTTTAAGGTCTGACCTTTGAATCTATACCCTGCTTCGGACCTGTCTCATGATAAGAATTATGTTAAAGGCATTGTGAATGGCTTTTGTTGTTACTGTTTGAAAACAAAATGCCGTTACAAGACTGCTGTCTTAGGCCAAAATTAGGCCTTTCCACAAATATCACGTAAAATAGCCTTAATTTCTTTTCGGAAATGCTCAAAACATCTCCTAAATATCAAAAAGAAAAGTGCTCTAAATATCTTGAAAACCCCTCTAAATATCTCTTATGGTTGTCATAAAGATACACCCATCTTGAAGAACTTAGGTCCGGTGAAATTTTCAAACTCTTCTGACAGTTTTAGGCGTCGAAGAAGAAGATCCAGGCGCTCACCAGCATCTGCCATTTTCAAAAATTGCTCTTTCAGCGCTTTTAGCGGTATGGAATACATTTTTCGAGTGGAAAATCGCTAAACTTGATTGTTTCTGGCATAAAACTGAGTATGGTTACAAAGGAATAGCGAGGGAAATACAGGGCGCAGCTATAAAAAGCTATAAATATTTTTAGATATCCCTAAATTTTCTAAATGTCTCGGAATCTTTTAAATATTCCAAAAAAATCCGGATATCTGCGGAAAGGCTTAGGCAAAATTAAATGTGAACGACTCGTTAAATAGGTGATTGACGAACCAACGAGTGCTGGAGCCTTTCCGGCTACATGTTTGTTTGTAGAAGCTCAAGGTTATTCCTCACAATTGCACTGCGCATCCTTTCTGCGCATAATTTATGGCGTCATTTAGCGTGCCCGCGTGCACGCGCACATTGAAAATATGGCGGATTTGCCTTGATATTGAGCGCTGTAAGTTGGAAAATGGTTATAGCTCACCAACGAGCACAGGCACCCCAACTTTTTTTTCAGTCATTGTAATCAACTTATCATAAACTTTGCTTGAGGAAAGACTGATCTGATTCCTATTGCTGAAAATTGAATAAATAACGAAAATGGCAGGTAAACTGTGGTCTTTTCTGTTTTGCCGTATGGTAACCATGTCAAGAAATTTGGTTGAAATTTTATTCAAGAATTCAGCTTTCTGTCTGAATCAAACTTAAAAAGTTTATTTGTGTCCGATACAATGCATTGACTCCAGTTTAATGCGTGTTCTCATGTGTTTCGGTCACAAAAATTTACAATTATTACTGGGAATGCGTTCTTGTAATAAGCATTAAATAATGCCAAAATGGGTCATTTTCATTGTCCCAGTGCTCCTTAATGAGTATGGGCACCCCCCTTTTTTATTTCAAAATTGAAGTTCTCATATGATAAATATTCAGTGGGCAAAGTTTGAACGAAAATCTATTGTCAGTTTTATTTC
>JAHPZR010021605.1:2500-15495 GCA_019787425.1 Platygyra sinensis | reverse complement strand
AGGAGGCAGCCGATCAGTGCTCCATGTGGTGAGCAGGTGGCTGGGAACCGCACGGCAGTTCTCCACGGCATGCGCTGGGAAGGTGGATCACCCACATGTGTTGTGTGGACGCAGGCGCTTAAAGGGGTGCTCTGCACTCGCCTCGGCAGTTAAGGGCAGACTGCATAGGGCTTTTAGTTCTATTTCTGCCCGACGGCTATGCCATGCTGATGAGGCCTAACAAGGCCGAAACAGCTGTCCATGGATGCCACTGCCCGGGTGATATGACTGTGCGCATGCGTTAGCTACTGGCCAGACCGTGGGTGGTGTTCGAGTGTGTCACTTGCTTTTATTGTCGTTACATAAAAATTGACAACTTCAGTAAATTCAAGATGGCAGATGCATTTCAATCTCAATGAGAACGGAGCCAAATCTCGCACATGCGCAGGTCGTGACGTAGCTTCTTTAAAGGGCCTATGAAATGAAAAATAATTGCTGTTTATTTGAAGGCTTTTAAAGAATACAGCAGAATGGTGTTTTCCTTTTTGGCATATCTGTTTTTCGTTCTAAAGATATTAACGTTTTTGTATTATGCAAATTAGGAAAGTGATGACGTAGTAAACTGTGCAACTAAAATGGTAAAATACTGAATCAAGAATATCTCTTGAAATATTGGAGTGGTAATCTTTAAACGTCGGCACCAGAAATGCACATCACATATGAAACAAAATGAAACCTGTGGTGCCCCTGCCAAGGCAACTCGCTTGGCTCCAGACTCTTTCTGTCAAAATCTAAATATCCAATTTGCATCCTTTTAAGTGGGATAGGAGGTCCAACTCGGAACAGACATGGTTCTAATATTGTCTAAACTCTCCTCATTAGTTTGCTGGGAGTGGATGATACTTGGTCAAGACAAAAACTGGGACTTTCAATTCTAATTTAGACAGAACCAGAGACAAAACTGTTGTCATGGCAACAGCACCACAGGTGTCATTTTGTTTCTTTCGTTATGTACAATTGTGGCACCAAGTTTGAAGAACACTGCTTTCAATATTCTAGAGATATTATTGATTCAGCATTTTACCATTTTAGTTGCACAGTTTACTACGTCATCACTTTCCTAATTTGCATAATACAAAACGTTAAATATCTTTAAACGAAAAAAGATAATTCAAAAAGGAAAGCGCCATTTTCCTGTATTTTGGAAAGCCTTTCAAATAACCAGCATTTTTTTTCATTTCATAGGCACTTTAATAGACACTTTTCATTGAATTCCCTTGTAAGTTATTTCCTAATCGAAGGCTGCATCCTAATGCCAGCTGAAAGATTATTTTCTGACAAGTTTTCAACTAAACATGTTTTTAGAATTTTGTTGACAATAATAATAATAATAATAATAATAATAATAATAATAATAATAATAATAGTAATGGCTTTATTTAGCATTTCCACAAGGTGGCTCTTCGTCTGCTAAAATATATCTTCTAAAATACAATTAGAGGTTAAAATAAATATAGCTATTTAACAATGCCATAATAAAAACGTTAAGCTGAATGGTTATCTTTGACCTTTTTCATTAAAAGCTTAAACATCATCTAGACAACCGGTTAAAGTCAATACAGTTCCTGACACATTCAAGTAAAATATTAAAGCTCTTGTTCTTGGTCTTGATAAATATGCGATACAAGTGGGATTTCAAGCTGCATAGCTGCACTGTACCTCAGAGTTCGATTGTGCTTAATTGCTTCAGTCGCAGGTAACCTGGCCAATCACGAGAAAAAAATGGCCTTTGGTGAACTATGTTTAACAGCTGCCATTCGATATGCTCTTTAAACGGGTAACCAACTTGGCTTTATAATATCCTCGCTTTCAACAAATTTACCTACAACAAACCTCGCCCACTGCTGTTTGAATTCTTTGTAGGCGTTTAACAGGGTAATGTGGTTGTCTTAAATATAACAACTTGGTTGGAAAGTACTATCGCCTGAACTAACTGCTTGCGAATATGAAATGGCAGAAAATTCCTCAATTTCTTTAAGATTTCTAGAGTGCGATAGCAAGAGCTGAAATTTGCTTGACATTTTTTTCCCATTTTAGGTTGTGGTCAATGTGGGTCCCTAAAAGTTTTGCCGAAGACACACGTTCTAAAGATGTACTTCCAACTCTTAAGTCAATGTCGATGTTATTAAGTTCGTGATAGGAAGAAAGTTTACTGGAAGATAATAACATGTACTCAGCTATTCCCTTTTTAAAGTTTATTTCTCTAATTTATTTACCATTTATCCAATTAGTTTTTTACGATAACTACAGAAATTCACGCGCGCTCATTGGCTAATTTTTATTGTCCATATGCGGACAGACACATAAATTTAAAATTCATGCGACGCATCAGCGAGCGAGAGCGATGAATTTCGTCATAACATTGTCAAAGTAGTCTGCGGATCCACTCGGCCATCGCCTCGTGGATCCACAGCTACTTTGACAATGTTATGACGAAATTCATGATCAATAACAGGACAGACGCATAAAAAACTGACGTCAATTTGTTAAATTTTATATATTTTTATCATTTCTTTTATTTTGATCGTTAAACTTTATAATTTCCTGTTGTTCAGTTTGCTTCTGGTGTGAACGTATATACCTGCCTTCTGTTCGATTGTCTTCTAGCTTTCCCGCCACCGTTCAGGAAGAAGACGTTATTAGTCTCGTCAGCGCAATCCATATTCCCAGGAAACAGTGTTACGGTGTTAAGAGTGTAAGTGCCGGCTTGAAGAATATCTTGTAGCTTTTTGACGGTTACCTGCTGAGTGAGAGTTCCCTGTTTATCATTGACGTTGTTTCCAATCACAGCAAAACTCTTTGTTTGCTGGCCATGTACACAACAAGCAGCTGTCCACATTGAGTTAGGAATATTTATCGTTCCGTGCACAGTGTCTCCAATAAAGCCGACTGGTAAATTTGTGTTTGGCTGTGGAGGATTCTTCAGCTGTTGTTGAATTCCCACGGACGAGGTGCCGGTCAAAAGGAACAAAATTGGCTGTCCCTGTTGCTGCAGCCCAGGGCAGGTTTCTTGTGCATACCGTCGTATCCTGATCTCATACTCTTTCCAACCATCATTGTTAAAACTGGGTGCTTGGGGCACAGCATTTGTGTACTTGTAAGTAGATGCGCAACGGTCTTCGGTACTGGAAAAGGTCCTTTTGGAGATTAAGTGACCTTTTTGAAATTTCATGGGATTTAATTGAAATTTCGGGCCATAAATGTCATCGCTTCCTTGAGGTGCGATACCTTGTAAAAATTAAATAAACATTAGGAAATATTGGTCTGCATCTCCGAACCAATTTTTGGTCCTGTTTAGACTTAGAAAACCGAGTAACGTAAAAGATATTTCTTGACACAAGATATTGTGAACTTTTTTAGGAGATTTATTGTGCACCAAGATGTTGATGATTATCGTAAGTTGACTAGCATTCATTGCCTATCTTAGACCTATGAACTGCACTCTTTCTTTATTAAAAGAATCTACTTGATAAGAATAATCGGGCTGATATTTGCGAAATTTAAAAAATATAGTGAAAATAAATCTGAGGCTGAGATTTTGAAAACGATGTAATTTTTTTTCTTTAAAAATTTGTAAATGCAATAAAATTATGGTTTTAGCTAAAATAGCTAAAATTCTATCTTCCCTAAACGGTAAAACCGGACGTTCGATCCAATAAAATTTCTGCAAGAAGTCGTGTGTCACGTGAGCAGTCTGGCTAAAAAATTACTTCAATGCCATCAAAGTCATGATAGAACAGATAATTTGAAGTTTTAATGGCATCTTTATTCCTATAATCTTGGGACGGATTTTCAAAAGAATATTTTCCACTTAAAATTGGCAAAAAATAAGGATATATATAACCTGGGCCAGAAGAAAACCACAAAGTGTAGTTAAATTTGACCCTCATGTAGGTGAACCAGGGGCTGCTGCTGTAGATACTTAAGTACAAGTACCTCTTGTTGAGAGCCATAGTAGACATGACGACAGATGCGAATGCAGCGATAACACTACTGGAAAAAAAGACCTGGAAAAATATTCAGGCCTTGAACGTTCAAAGCCTGAATGTTTTTTTCAAGTCTTTTTCCAGTAGTGTTATCGCTGCATTCGCATCTGTCATCATGTCTTCATTGCTACTGATGCTAGGCCCAGGAGCTATCTAAAAGCGTAGCTCTTAGGCCGGGTTGTTCCAAGCCGGATTATGAAAGACTAGGTAAAGTGAGAATTTCACTTTGAGTTTTGGATTTTTGCAGTGGGGTTTTCGGTATATTGTTGACCTTCTGTTTTGAGTTTGAATACCCTTAAAATAAATAAAACAAAAGCAGTGAAAAACATTTGTATACAAGAAATATTTAACAACTATTCAACGAAGTGGAGGTGGCTAGCGGTGGATATTTACCAAGCCGCGAAGCGGCGAGGTAAATATCCAACCTGGTAAATATCCACCGACACTGAGGTGAATAGTTGTTTTAGTATATACTAAAACAGTGAGATAATATACACCACAAAAAATTAATTTGAATGATTTCTTCACTTGTCACGGCCGCAAACTGGGACGCCATTTTCTCTTGAGTTGCTCGGAGGTAAATAGCACAGGATATTCGGAGTTTGACGAACCAATCAGCGCGCGCGTTTAACACTATCCACTGTTTTAGTATATACTAATTAACAAAACCAATCAGATTGCTTAAAACACCAAGATCACTAATTATACTTATGTTGACTTTTAATCCTAGGTTAGCGGCGTTAACCGGCTTCCAAACAACCCGGCCCCGTCTACAACAAGTTAACCTGACATTAACCCGC
This sequence comes from Platygyra sinensis, assembly GCA_019787425.1. Taxonomy (NCBI): domain Eukaryota; kingdom Metazoa; phylum Cnidaria; class Anthozoa; order Scleractinia; family Merulinidae; genus Platygyra; species Platygyra sinensis. The sequence goes on along the minus strand of JAHPZR010021605.1, from coordinate 10,670 downwards.
GATCCAAGAGAAAACCAATACTTGGTTAGCGGTCAACTTAAAAAAAAAAACATGACCTCTATGTGCTCTAAACTTGAACACGTGATATGGTCACGTGATACTGCTCAGCTTATACCTTGTTTTGACAGGTGTCAATTGACCATAACATGGATGTCCAATATCAAAGAAGGAAGCCATAAATCAAGGCTACATGTTGCCGTTATCCTCTTAGCTTAAGTATGGCCGCCATCTTGCTCGACTTCGTCGTCTTCTTGCGCATGCGCCCACGATCGAGCAATACTGCTAGCCATGACTCGGCTGAATGTTTAAGTCACCGTTTGCGAGGAAACGAAATAATTCTTGGCACGACTGGAAGAAGCCTTCCCAAATGAAGTAGGGGAGACCTCAGATTTAGACGCACTTGTTTTTCATGTTTATGAACGACTCCTACGGTTCATGACTTTTCAGTGTACATTCGCCATTTACTTTTATTTTGATTTTAGGTGTCTCGACCTTTCTTTCCTCCACATGTGTTTCTGAAGGGCACCGTTATTCTGAAGAGTTATTCGGGGGACTTTTAAGCACAGAGGAGCCGTTTGACTATGCTGTAGCAAATGTTTTTGAGGTCTAGTATAGATTCCGCTGTTCAATATCTGCAGGTCGCAGATAGTACGTTTTTGGAAAGCAGTTCTGTGAAAACCTCTTAGCCTGTGTGAAAAGCCTTAGCGATCCTGTGCCATAGTTAACAGAGGGGAATGGTTATGAAACGCGACAAATTTCTTTGGTCTACCTGTGTTTTTGCTTTCTGTTTTGGCTTAGACGTCCGTGAACAAAACACAATTGTTGCACTCCGTACTGGTGAACTAACCAGTAGAATCGTTCTGGCACGCAATTAATGTGAGGTGTACGAGCGAAAAAAACCAAAAGGTTGTGCCTGGTCGTAGACCCTCCAACATAAATTTTGACATCTTTGTTTGCCACTTTGATGTTTGCCGGGCTTCATAAACTTCTCCCTCTAAGCCCTGTACGAAGAGCTTTTTCAACATTTTGGCCGGGTGCAAATTGGAGCGAGACCTCTGTAATTGGCCATGTGCTTATACTTTGTTTCGGCTCATTTCTATCTTAATAGTATGTCGATCTCTCCACGAACGTATGTTTAACGGTCCGGTTACTTTTCGTTCTCTGACGGTTAGTCAATCACAGCTTCTCTTCCTATCCGTGGAATGCGGGATTTTGACCCAACGCTTCAACAGGTGCAGTTTGTGGCAAGTCGCTAAATGTGTAACATTCTCACATACGTACGAATCGCACCAGCAACTACAGACGTACAGACTATTTTAGAAATACCTAGAGGGCCGAGCTTGCCTGAACTAAGCCAAACACCATGGCATATACAACACGTAAAACAGTCTACAGACTAAGTTTGAATCACGTGATGCCATAACGCACAAAGGATCAAGGAATAAACATATAACTCTATCTCTAGATACATGGCTAGTCGATCAAATTGCTGGAGGAAACATAAGAAAATCTCTAGACAAACGTAAGCTACGGCGTCTCGAAGAAAAACTGGACGAAGATAACTATGACATCCGAGTAAGCAACGTCTACGAAAAATTTCATATTTTGCCCCACGAAACCAAAATAATATTTAAACCGTATCTTGTCATAAATACGAGCATAGTGTAAATCACGTGGCGAACGACAGAGGTGTCAAACTTACAAGCAGATAACACTGGATTGGTTCTTTCAAAACAAAGGCTAACCGCCAGCGAACGGAAGTGATCGGTCCGTTGAACAGGCGTTCGTGGAGAGGAACGCGTGACAAGCCTGAGAGCGTCTGCGAGGGAGGCAATTAATTTTTAGCTTTTGACTGCGAGAAAGTTATGTTTGTCAAGAGACGCTCTTATCTTTCTTACATTAGTTTGATGGAGATTTTGTCTCTTTCTTGAGCACGATGTTCAGGACCGTTTAGGCTTATACCTCCCTCGTAGTAACACCACATGATTCAACTGTAGCTCTTAACGCGCACTGGGCTGAACGTAGTTCTACCTGGGTTTGTAGATAAGTAACGGCACGTTCATGTGATTCTCCCAACAAAATCTTGGTCAGATCTAGAGTTGTTTCACAATACACCATGTTATTCAAAGCGTGAACAACGTAATCATGCTTTAACACTTTTCTCGTAAACGGTTACTAAAAACTTCAGCCGAGTCGTAAGGATGCAGTGTTTCTTTGTCCTTCTGCCATACCAAAGGAATAGAAATCCCTCGATGTTGAAAAGCCAAGTCCGTACACCTTGCACAATGCTTTCCGAACCTGAGTTCACTAATCTAATACTTTTTCCGCCATTTTAAGTGCTATTCCCAAGGCCTCTTCTTTTAGCCGACTTCTGGTGACTTCTAATTCCGCTTCCTCATCTTTTAGTTTTATACGGTCAAGCACAAACGATTTAGGAAAGCAATGTTTGCTTCTCTGCATTACTGCATGACATTCAAAATCGATGTAACCCATACGAAATTGATTAATGTTATTTCAATATTTTGTATTGTCTCGCGCAACAATAATTAACTTAACAGAGGGGGGGGGGGGGGAAGGGGGGTAAATCTCCCTTCTCACTACTTTCTGAGCCAATTTCTCCCTCCTCCCTACTTTTTGAGCCAATTTCTCCCTCCTCCCTAAACGGTTACGTTTCTTTCTCCCTCCTCCCAACTTTTTTTGGGCCATTTCACCCTCCTCCCTATTCTGTTCCTCCCCCCTCTTGACAAAACATTGATGTTGGGCGTTCGATATTTTGTCCGTAAAAGAGCTCCATAATTAAGCTTCACTCTAGTACCAAAGCTCGATAACTCGCAGGTTAGCGTTACTCACAAATCTTTGCTACCTTAATTTTTATACAGTAAAATCTCCGTAATCTTATATAAATCTCAGTTGACGTGTTAAATTGACTGCCGAATCACTACACTGGGTTGTCATTTGATTCTATAAGGATAAGGAATATTTGGGGAGACTAAAACTTATATCTAGTAGCTGGCATTGTTGGAAGGTATAATGTGTCACTTGATACTTCAATCCAAGAAAAAGAGTTACAGATAACCAGAAAGGGATCTTCTTTCCTTACAGATATAATTAACTTACCAAGGGTTTGGGTCCATGAGAATGTTTTTCTTTTCTGAAACGCCACGTCTCCTGGTCCCAAACTGTAGGCGGCAACAACAGCAATCCCCAGATCCTGATCGAACATCGTAGAGTAGAAAGGGTTCTTCTCATCCGGTTGACAGATGTATTTTATAGCTTTATTAGAGGAATCACGTAAACCAGTTGGTGGTAACTTGCCAGCAAAGAATATGCGGTAGCATAAACCGTTATCATTATCGAACACATTCGAGGCACTCGTATACATTCTTCGATTCCCCTTGGCATGCTCTTTGGTTTCCTCTGTTGTGTTGTTTTTAATACCAAGTGTGCGATCAGTTTTACCTAGTTGATAAATATAAATAAAAAGTTCATAGAAAACATTTCTGGTTTAAAGTGCGGTTTTGTTTGTATCCCCAGTAGTGAATTTTAGTGTATTGATGGGTGTGTTCCTGATTTATCTGCAGACGCCGTGATATTCATGCTTCTAATTCAGAACTATGAAGTTCTAATTAATTGAGAAAATTAAAGACGGTGCCTACTAGCCTAGCTAAATACAAAAGTTATTGCGCCAGATCAGGACCATGTGGAAAAAGTAGAACTTTGCAAGGGCTATTGGAGTCCACAAAGAAAAATTGGGATAGCCACGCGCTTTTTTTGAGATAATTAGCCTTGAAACTCAGCAAAAATGCTGACATCGGCATCTTTCTGATAAAAGAAGGAAAGTATTTTTTTTCTTCACAAATTTCCTTAGCATCAGTCTTTACATACAAGAAAGCAAACACATTTAAAAAATATTAAAACTAAAAATAATTTTTGGTATGTTTTTAATGACAGCGCCTTTAGCGTTTGTGACAGCCTTTCTCTGGGTCAGCTAAAATACGGTCTAAATAGCTATTTCTCTCAACCAGAAACTAATCGGGTGTTTAAGTGCCCATTAACAGATCTTTTCGAGCAGTTGCTGAGGGAAGTTTATTCTCATAAAATCCCATCATTTTTTATTTGTTCAGAATTATTTCATGTGTTTTTAACCCTTCATGATCAGAAAACACCAGTGATGACGCCATCAGGCCACGCCCTTAGTCATGTGCTTAATACTGAAAAACGCAAAGGCTCTCTGGTAGATTACTTGATCGCGTTTTTTTCATTGATTTAATATTTCATTAAGCTGTGTATAGATTTTGTTTCATTCCTAAAAGATTCAAAATATCAAAAATTACGAAAACGGAATGCATAGCTATGTTTCCAACGTTGGCTTTAATCGAGACCAAGGGATTATTTAAGTGTCGTATGTATTTAGCACAGCAGTGCTAATTGGGGACACTGTAAATAACAACTGAATATTTCAAATAGAACATAAACTATTAAGAATCCCAACTGGCGGGAGGCTGACCAGTTGGCTATTTACACAACGCAGTCGAGGAGTTGAACTCGGGCGTACCGAGAACAAATCCATATAGCAGCAGGGTGGAGGATTTGAACCTGGGACCTCCAGATTTCAAATCCAGCGCTCTAAACCACTCGGCCACTAGAATGAATCACCCATGTAGGTCCCTAACTAAGGTAATCCCTCTTAAGTTATAATTATTTTTAGACGTGGTACCCAGTTTTTCCGAGGATGTTACTCGTGCGATTCTCTGACTACACACTGACTGCAGGAGACGAAATGGTGGGAACGTCATTGTATATGTTTGTCAAATGAAAAAAAACGTCAAATGTTTGTTCATAGTGGTCATGCACTTAGCTATACCTAGCTAGTTCACAGACACGCCACTCAAACTGAAGGAAACAAATATTTCAAGTGAACATAACAGGCTTAAAAATCCCAACTGGCGGGAGACAGACCAGTTGGCTATTTACAAGCATGGCCGAGGAGTTGAACTAGGGTCCAACGAATAGACCTCCGGATTTCAAGTCCGGCGCCCTAACCACTCGGCCACACTCGGCCATTTCATGTTTTGATTTAGTTTCATAGCAGAGATGTTCTCTGCACTCTCAGCCGTCTTTTTGTTCAGCCAGGCTCTCGTTTGGTTTTGTGCTCGTTAGCTGGTCATTATTTGGCCGTTTATTCGGTTTTAGCCAGTTTAATTAAGCGAAGTTTAACGGAAGTGTCAACGAGTACAATGGCTGTGTAAGCGTGCGTTATAGTTCTTTGTTCATTTCTTTGCCGTTATTTGCAAAAGGACACAAGACACCAACGTGAAATAGCCGCGTTCTGCATATTCGTGAGAACGTGAACTATACGAAGCCAATTTTGAAAATTTCCTTTTTAAAATTTGACGCTGTCTTATATATTTTTGGCAGTATATACATACTGAATGAATCAAAATTATCGTGGAAATTCGTAGGAGGAATATTAAGTCGTTTATTGTGTGGCTTGCACGCGGTGTATAGCCACATTATGTTATGACATGATTTATTTGTTTATTTATTTATTTATTTGTCTAAGAGATTCGAGCGCCCGTCACGTGATCTAGTGTCTACGGCGAACTAGTAGTCTTGGTTGTAAGCTTGAGTTCGATTAATTTTTTTCAGGTGATCGTATCACGAGTTATTTCTCCTCGCACAAGCCACCAGACTCAGACCCAGCTTGTGCTATAAGTGTAGATTGTGCAAGAGCTTTAACGCTCTTACACTTATTGAATCTTCGGTAGGGGTTGTACTGTTTTGGTTTTCACGGTTGCATTGTGGTTTATCCAGTACCGCATAAATTTGCGCTGACGAGGAACTCATAATAAGAGCATATGGTCTGTACATACAAGTCAGGTCGACAAGCATGTCCCACACGCGATAGGTCAAGGGTCTGGTATCGGATAAACTTGCGCAAACAGGCAACTCAAAGGAACTGCGCATGCTCCAAAATAAATGGATAACAGCTATACGTATATATACCTTAAAACAACAATTTAATTTACGGTGAAGTAATTAGCGTTGCGAGATGCCCCTAAAGATAACAAGATGTTTATTTCAAAGAGGAACAATGACAATAATGTTTGTTGTTTCTCCTGTTTTGAAGTTTGGGTACGTTGTTGATGTGCTTTAGTCATCACGTTCCACTTTATCCGCACTGATGCAGGTTTCCCGAAAGAGTTTACAATTCTGAAACTATATTATTTCACGTTGAGGAAGGAAGAAAGGTTTAATTAAATTATGGAAGGGAAAATATTTATTTTCAGTTGTAATGCCTTTTAAACGCCGACGTATAGTATTCTTTTGGATAAGTGATAACTCAATTATTTCATGCCGCGCTATGTCGCGCACGATTTATCCCTCCTCGGGACACGTATCAGAATCTTCTTTTACTTGTTTTATTTCATAAAAAATTAAGTCTCACTAGGGGTCATTTTTTTAACCTTAACCAGCTGCAAGTCATTTTATTTCCTCGAGGGCACCCTAAAGGATCAGGAGTTACGCTCCCCCCTCCGCAACCAGGGTTTTGAACATCACCCGTCTAACGCAGTTTTACAGTCGCTTGCAACGTGTCGCGTCAGTTATTTTCGAGAGGTAGAACATATAATGAATTTTTCATTGAAGAAAAATCTTTTTTTTCCTTCGCAATTCGATTCAGGGAAAGTCTTCGTGGTGTTTCCTTTACAAACCTAAGTGATGTTGTCAGTTTACAAACAATCCCTATAAAAGATTGATTAAACGTTAACGCTCCAGAGGAATTTTTTTAATACAAGACACAGAAACACGGACACTAGCTTTCCGTAAATGGTTTCTTGACAAAAAAAAAGAAAAGGCAGTGAAGAAGAAAACAAAACATGAAAGTATACACCAATGGGATTTGAACTCTTAACCTCTCACGTGACGATCCGCAGCATGTATCACACTAAGGTACTTGTACATTACTTACAAGCTCTTAAAAGTGTTAATCTTTTCTGTGCGTACCGCAGGCCCAAGTTTTTTGCTCACCCCGGCTATACCTCAGTTCTGACAAAACAAAATTATCTTGCCGTTTTTGACTGCAGCACAGAGAAACATGTAATGAAAACGTGTAGGTAGGCCTCAGTAACAAACAGTTTGTTAACCTTGAACTTTTTTTTATTTTACAAATATCACAACACAACCCTGAATGGAAAAAGGTTTTATGCGCTTGTTCGAAACCTAGACTGCACTCACATCACAAGTACTTCGTTAGTGAGCGATGCCTCAAAACACGCTTTCATGTTCAGTGGCTAACTGCCACTTTGATCTAGGTTGTAGTGGTAGAACGATTTCACTCCATCTCTCCTTCGTTTCTTCACTTCGTGTTAGACATTTAGAAACCCGGCAGAGGCGGGGACACCCATATGAAAAGCCAAGCAATACTCGTCAGAAGATATAATATGGAGGTTGCTTGAGCTTCATTAGAACCCTATCAGATACCACTCAAAATGAAAGAAGTGCAATCACTAACCACTACTCAAGAAAGGATACCGCCGCTGGCCCATCCACTAGATAACCTGGTTTTTTTTTGCCAACACCTATCCATTAGATAGTGATTTATCAGTCAGATAGCAATCTTTGAACAACTAGCGTTCTTTCCATTGTTTGACCAACTGGGTCTTGTTCTGATTTGGAGTATTCTAAATCATGAAATTTGCCCCAACGAGGATATAGGTTCTGACAATCATGTAGAGATCTGTCCCGCCCTCCTACTATCTAAAAAGTGAAGCCTTGGAGCCGACTGCTTGAGCTTATCCCCGTTTCTGTAGCATGAAGCGGCTAGAAGTATTTCTTCTCCCCATGGAAGGGATGCTAGTTCATCACAGGTCACTCTCCAGCAATTTGTCAGGCTTCCACAACAATATTTCGGTACCCATGCATGCATTTTACTATTGTCTTTAAAATTCAACGTTAACAAAACATCTACTAATCATGTACGTGAATCAATTTTATTGCAACCGAATCTACTTGCAGGAAAAACTACAGGATTCCAATTATATGCTAAAAATCACACATGTACGCATTGCGGCCCTATTTTTAATCGCCGTTGTTGCTGTTGCTGCTTAAGGTGGCCGAACACAGCTTTCAAGTGCTCATGCCTAATTCACCATCACTTTTAAACTAATCA
>JAHPZR010021603.1:0-22500 GCA_019787425.1 Platygyra sinensis | reverse complement strand
CAGATCATAGCATTTCTAGGATTTCCAGCCACTGAGGCGATTCTGGCCGGATTCATTACTATCGGCATATATCTAAGTTGAAGAATCATATCTAAGTTATGTGTGTTTAACACAGCATATATAGGCCTATTTGATAAATCTTTGCTACAAATGCCATTAAATCAGCTAGAATTAGCCTTAAAAAAATACAATTTCTAAGTTACGCACACCTGTATCCATGTACCAATTCGACCCTATTTAAACAGTATATGAGAAATAATTAAAACTTCCCACGTACAGACTTTTTTTGTTTTTTAGTATCATGGAGAGAATCAGGAAAGGAAATGATCTGCCGAAAAAAAAGTGGGGGTCACTGAGCATCCAACAAAAATATTCGCACACAAAGTTAACGCAAAGGTCATCAGCTCTATATTTTGTTGAGTTTTCGACTCGGTGCGCGCGCTTGAAAATGACGTGGCACGCGATTGACCAATGAATAGCGTGCGCACTAGAGATGCGCAGTAGCAATGGGCGCGAACGTCCTAAGGGCTTTCTTGAATGTTTGTACGTTTTGAGAATGGCGGACTGCACGTGGTAATTTATTCCATAAAGCTGGTGCAGCCGCTACAAAGCTACGATCACCTAATGTCTTTAGAGTTTTTACTCGAGGAGGCTGAAGAAGAAGCTCATTAGTAGATCTAAGATTATATGTACACTGAATCCTTAGGGTAATCAATAAGGTTAGGTTAGTAAAATAATTTTGGATTTCCATTTCACCCACCTTTAAGTACCACTGTCTTTGCTTCGTCTCAGAATAAAACATGTCATCAGATTCCCACACCGGGAGTCAAACCCGGGCCGCCTGGGTGAAAACCAGGAATCCTTACGGCTAGACCATGTGGGACAAGCCGAAAGAAATAGCAACAATCAGAGTACTTTAATTTGCACCAAAGCACTCCGTGCTGGAGGGTCCATTACTTTCCAACAATTCTATAATGAAATGTGCATAAATATTTTGATTTGTTATTTTCCTCATACATGTATCCACTGATCTCAGTTACTTTTCCTTTCTTGCTGTTTTTGTTCAGTGACTTGTTTTTGCTCGTCTATCGTTGTGGAATCCCATATGGTCTAGCGGTTAGGATTCCTGGTTTTCACCCAGGTGGCCCGGGTTCGACTCCCGGTATGGGAACACCTTTTTGAGTGTACAAGCTCTACAGTTGCTTTTCTTAGGTTTTTTTCTTCATTAACCACATCTGATGTTTGTTAAGTTGAATCTATCAAAGGGATTATTCGTATCTTCTTTTCCGATAACTATACTACTAGAAGTTTTCTAATGTGTTACGGTTCCGCTTCAGAAGAAAGTTCAGTAGTAATCGACTGAAAATGTTCTCAGCCATTTGTTGTAGTAAGCAACTTTGGATCTCCATTTCACCCACCTTGAAATATTTACCTAGTCAATACTTCGAGCACAGAATTCAACTAAAAATTTCGAAACATTTCAGATTTCCTTCTAGAGCATACAATTAGGCTAAGCACCAATGTTAACTAACGCTGTTTTTCTAACGTTGTGATTGGCTGGTCATTTATAGGGTGTGTCTGGGGTGGAAGAGCCGGAACTTACAATGGTACGCGAACAAGCGCTATTTTTTTGGGCTCTATCCCTCGCGTTTGACTTGCTTTCGACTCTGTTCTCCTAATATGCTCAAAAATTAAATTACGCCTGGATTACATTGGATGAAAGAAAAGCAAAGAAATATTTCAATTGTACAACATGTGAATCTGTTTTCAAAATTAATGAAATTTAAAAAGTGCGATACCCGTGGCACCGATGGGATTTGAACCCATGACCTCCTGTTTACAAGACAGGCGCTCTAACCAACTGAGCTACGACGCCTCACATTAGATAACAGAGTGTTTTATTGCTAATTTATTTATTTATCTTTATTAAAATAAATAAGAGCTAGTAAGTTAGTTGCATGTCGACTTTCTTACTAATTCCTCGCAGTACTAAGACTCATCAATATAATGTGGATTTTTACCCGTTGATTTTTTTTTAACCTGCGAGCAAACTTGAACGATTTTCCATCGAGCTACTGTAACACAGTTCCGTTGGTGTACCTCATAAAATACGTTTAAATTCTTCTTTAGGGTGTTCAGCCACAAAAGTTCCAGAGCGGGAGCTTTCGTGGAACCTTTTAGGGAACTGGGCCGAGTAAAATATGACAGGAGATGATGTGCTGTTTTACATTTGGTACTTCTTAGGTGTCCGCCGCTGACTACCTAGATTCTGATTGGTCATTTCAAAGGCGGGATGCAAAAACCACCGGGAGGTCAACGTCTAAAACTTAAAGTATACAGGGAAGGGTTGAATCCTTGGTTTTTATGGTAGATGGAGGCTCCGGGGCATGGGCTCATGATCTTGCTTTACTGACGGGACGTGAAAAACTATGTTAATAAGAGGAGTTGGACTGGCAGCTACAAGACAATGCAGAACCGGTGTCTGGCCTGTTGGTCTAGTGGCATGATTCTCGCGTAGGGTGCGAGAGGTCCCGGGTTCGACTCCCGGTCAGGCCCAGATGGCATTTTTTTTTAGGTAATAATTAATCCATTACCAACAGAATAAATTTTTTATTAGCAAACCCACTTCATCAAATGGGCTCTCCATTAAGGCCCCGCAACAGTTCTTAGATGGGTTAACACATGGTGCAACACCACTCAGAAAAGAAACCATGGTATTTTTACATTCACTCATTCTTTCCCTTGCTCCTTCGCATTTTTTCAGACTTTTGGTAAATCCGTTCACGAATGCAAAGCGAATTTTAATCACAACCCAAGGGCAGCTAGAGCGGCTTTAAAACGTATACATTTTCATTCTTTAATGAAACGTCGAAGAAACGCACGTGGTAAAATTATCCGCGGGAGAACTGGATACTACATGTAATAATAATTTGAGAGGAATTACCTTGAGACATATGGAGAATTAATTCTCTTAACATTCATCCTCTCCTGATACCGGCCAAATCTGTAAGCAGCCTATCAAAATACTCAGCGTAAGAGCGGTACCTGAGTCATCAACACAGCTGAACTAGATTAATATTTCCATGTACTTTTGAGTCAGTATTCTCGGTTTGAACAGAACATTGAGCTTCTTCAAATCTATTTATTTACAGCAAGTTCTGTCTCAACTTTGGTACGATAAACGTATTGCGGGGAATTAGCTCCGCAAATGGTAGAGCGCCCGCTTCGCATGCGGGAGGTACCGGGATCGATACCCGGATTCTCCAAGTCCAAGATTTTAGCAACAATGGTAACAATTTTTTACTCTTTTCTTTCCTTTTTGTAGTTCTCTTTTCCTCATTTATGCGCTCATAAAGCGCGGGTAGTGTGTCAAGACGTCCTGCACAAAATTACTCTATATTACATTTACTCTTCAGACTACTGGCACTAAAACAAAGGTTCTTGTGGTTCTTTTTCTCTATCTCCAGCAGCCGAGGAGGGCGAAGATGACGATTTGGAGTGTTTGATGACTCGGGTGATGTGAAAGAAAGAAAAAAAAACTGAAAAAAAGATGTTTTGCCAACCACCACTCCCTCATTCTTTACCACTAGGTAGTACTTAAAGTCCGATTCTGCAGTGAGCTAAAAGCTAATTTGACTTTAACAATTACATTACAGCAGGGTGTCCGTTAGCTCCGTCGGCAGAGCGTGGTGCTGATAACGCCAAGGTCGTGAATTCGACCCTCACACGGACCACGACAATTTATTTTGTTGTTTTGTTTGTTTTCAGCGGGTTGTTGTTGTTTTGTTACGGGATTTAAAACATTTTAAAGCTGGTTCATTGTCTCTTTTTTCAGCAAACGCCTCAAGGAAAACCGCGAGAGCAGCACCTGAATCATGAACACAGCCGTGCTAACCCAACTGAACTAGTTTATAATTACCATGTAGTGCATTCAGCCATTACTGAACTAATTGCAGAGAGACGTTTGGTTTCTCCGTCAAAAACTCGAACATTTCTGGCTACCAATCCACTAACAATAAGTAACATAAGCTTTGTTAACATCATTGCTATATAGTGTTAGTTAAGACATCGATCATAATATGAAGTTGCTGAAGAATAAAGACTTAAAGGAGCTCAGTCACGGAAAAACTTTCATTTTTTTCTTTCATTTTGTTTTTGTTCCTTACATACCTCTAATGTTTCAAAAAACTGGCTACACTTGGGTAGCAAGTTGTAGTGTCACATGAAAAAAAAGGCTTTTGTTTCCGGCCGGGTTCGAACCGGCGACCTTCCGCGTGTAAAGCGGACGTGATAACCACTACACTACGAAAACCAGTTAGGAATGATAAGTGCCAGTGGTGCGCTGATTATGAACCAGTAACCAGGAAGACACAAAAAAATAAGTCTGGAAAGTAATTAAATAATAAAGAAATAATAAAGCAGTTGAACTTTGCTCAATATTCAAGTTTTTCAAAGATAACGCTATCCTTTTTTCACTTAAATTTACCAAAATCGTCTCAATGGGGTTAACCCTGAAATGGACAAAATATTAACTGTCAACCGTCAAATGAGCAAGCCAATATTAGCCGTCAAATGTCTCAGATATCCTCAACAACTATATGATTGACTGGGGTCACGTGACGCTGTTTAGAGACGATTCTCAATATATTACACTGGAAAAGATACACTCACCTTAAACTTGTAGCCACGGAAGCAGTAGATAATAATAATAATAATAATAATAATAATAATAATAATAATAATAATAATAATAATGATGATGATGATTTATTAACAGATCCACCTGGTCGCTCTTCCTTGGCCTTTGTTAGTTCCAGATTAATATGCGCGGAGATAACAAAGTGATGTAATTAGGCAAGTTAATAAGACAAACAGTTGAATACCAAAGCCCTGGATTATTCAAATATAGGCAAATTTGTACCCTCATCGCGCAGAATTCCGCGACACATCCGGGACCTTTTCTATCGCTTGTAGCGCTAAATTTGAAATCGCGCGAGTCAAAAGACGCAAAACAATAAACTGAAAAATGGCTGAAAACGGCGCAACGTCGACTGCTCCTTGCTTTTTTTTCATTCTATACAGCACACTGATCGATTAGGTACACGGGGGCTTTTAAGGAAGAGGTATCAAGCTTTTATTCTAATTATTTTTCTAAGCCGTTGATCTTGGAAGAAGGTGGAGCAATTTCAGGTTTTAGTGGACAAAAATCTCTACCAGAGTAATTTTAAATATTTTACAGTCATTTTTACATTTTTTTAAAGCTAAATACATAAATAATTGCCTGAAATAACACCGAAAAATAATTTCCCACGGGAACGAGAGAAAATAAATTTCAAAGTTCATTGATTTTGTGGAAACACAGGCAAAATTCCATCATCAGTTTCATTTCACCAAAACTTTTAAGCGTTTGATACGAAGTTCAACATTCGTTTTCGACGTTTGGTGTTGCTAGAAATGAATTGTTTTGAGAAGATAATTAAAAGAGCCCTACAGAAGTTTGCAATACAGTGTAAATAATCTTGGTACAAGATTTTTGTCCACTTGTTACTCCAACGTCTGGCGGATTCCGTCTTAAACTCAAAGGGCTATTAAACATCACGATCACGATAATAACACTATGCTAAATTTGTCAGAGTATACGGGAGAAGTATGGCGCAGTGCGGTTTTCGCTTTTGGGAAGCCCTTTTTACATGCAATAAAACTAGACTTTACGATAGCAGGATGAATGCAGGAGCTCCTTACGCTAACTCTATAGAAAATAATTCTATCAAACTTTTGTTAATGATTAAAACCGGGGAGCTGGATACTAAATGTCTTAGCCAATGAGACCACAGTTCAATTCAACAAAGGGAGGTAGATTAAGAACTTTGTGACATAAAATTCAGCCATGATTGGCCTGTTGGTCTAGCGGCATGATTCTCGCTTAGGGTGCGAGAGGTCCCAGGTTCGATTCCTGGACAGGCCCCTTGTCTACTATTTTGTCAAAATCTTTTACAAGCTGTAACAGAATCGATTTTTTGGTTTTCTTTAGTACTGGCTTTTTGGATGCAAACAACTGAACAATCGAGCGAAAGGAGATAAGCAAAGACAGGAGGCTAAGGTCAGGTGTTTTTTGGACGGGACGTGGAAAACTCTGTTAATAAAAGAAGTTGGACTTGCAGCTCCAAGACAATACAGAAAAAATATCTGGCCTGTTGGTCTAGTGGCACGATTCTCGCTTAGGGTGCGAGAGGTCCTGGATTCGACTTCCGGACAGGCCCAGATTGTTTTTAGGTAATAATTAATACAACCATCAGCATAAATTTTTAGCAGCAAGCCCACTTCATCAAAGGTGCTCTCCATTAAGGCCCTGCAACTGTTCTTAGATGGGTTTACACATGGTGCAACACCACTTACATGAATCTCAACAAAGAAACCATAGTATTTTACATTCACTCAATCTTTCCCTTGCTCCTTCGCATTTTGTCAGAATTTTGGTAAATCCGCCCATAAATGCAAAGCGTATTTTAGTCACAAACCAAGGGTAGCTAAAGCGGCTTTAAAACGTGCATTTTCAACCTTCAAGAAATTATCAAAGCAACGAACGTGGTAAAATTATCCACGGGAGAACTGGATACTATATCTAATAATAATTTCAGAGGAATTACTTTGGGACATATGGAGGATTAACTCTCTCAACCTTCATTCTCTCCTGATACCGACCAAATGTTTAAGCAACCTGCCAAAATACTCCACACCCTGAAAGATGTTTACATCATGATATACAATAAAACTTTCTGGGTTCTCTGAAATGGAATGGGTCGATGTGATCATCATTCTTTGTTGCCAATCTTATTAGCGAAACGTGGAAAAAGAAATTCATTAATTATTCCATTGAAACATCCTGAACAAAACAAAATGAAGAGAAAAGTTGTAAACAGTGATTTTATTTTTGTTTTCGGTTATTTGAAAGCTGATATATTTAAGGATGTTACTAATACCGGGAACGGGGAACGGGTAACGGGGAACGGGGAACGGGGAACGGGGAACGGGGAACGGGGAACAGGAGTCTGGGAACTAGTGTACAGGGGTAACCCGCTTGAAAATTCAAAATGGCGGACAAAACAAAAGAAAGGGCTCCAAGCGAAATAGTTTGAGTAAGCGTGAGTTTCTACCAGCTGTGCCCGCAGATGACCAGTACGTTCTTGTAAGAACAGAGATTGATTGGCACTGGGATAAACAAAGCTTGTAATGGCGCCTAAGTAGAAAATCGAATCGGATGTCAAGCGCGAGTGCTGAGCAAAAGTTTTCAACATAGCACGACTTCGATTCCATTGACCAGTTTTGCTGCAGAAAAATGCTCACCTGCCATTGAGGCTTGGCAAGTAGCTGGCCTAGATATTATTACACTAGCAGCTCCTAGAAAGTTTTCGTTTGATTCTCATCATGAGTGCAGAAATATTAATCGGTCGAGAAAGGTCAGTCCAACACCGCCTGTGTGCAGTCTGCAGTCTGCATTTTGTACACACCGATTGGAGTAGCATTTGATAATAGGATATTCGTTTGGTCGTTTGCGGGGTAACAAGGATCAGTATATTGTGGATCATTTTTGTTTGAAACTTAAGTTCGTTAGTGGAACTTTACGAAAATTGAAGTCCTTCGGGCCAAGGCAAGTTGGGGATTTTTCGTTGATTTGCAGCATTCGCGGGAGTTAATTGTGTGATATCTATCCTTGTTTTTATCACGATAAGTGTATAAATTTGGGGTTCGGCTTGTTTCCTTTTTTCTTAATGTTTTCTTGTACATGTCATCCGTTTGTTTGGCCAATGTCCAAGATTTTTGGATGCTGCTTCGGATTATATTTCTCACTATTATGATCACTGCCTGTCTTGAGTTATCTCAACCAGAAATTTACAACTCTTGGATGTTATTGTATAGATATCTATGGCTGATTATTTTTGATGTCCTACTTCTTCATATGTGTTTTCCTTTGCATGTTGGTGGAAGTGGGAGAGTGAGACTACACATAAGCTTAAATTAATAAAATTAATAATAAGTGTTTTATGTGCATTACCAACAACAAGATGACAAAGGGAAACTTTGTATTATCATACCTGTAAGGATATATTATACCAGAACCAGCAAATATGTTTGAAGCAAATGCTAAATTACCAAAAGGTATCTTAAGAGACTATGGGCTTGGAGTCTTCTTTGCTATATTTCCCAAAAACTTAATTTATCCACCAACACTGTAGTTCTCAAACAAAGAAAGCTGCAGCATGCTGCTGTTAGTCTGCTTGCAGCCGGTTTCTTCTCTAAGGGTCACTTAGACGCCCGGGCTTAGACGAGTGTTTAGTCATCGCGAACGTAAAAGAGCGGTATGGCAGAATGGCCAAGTAGGGAAGAAGGCGAGACGATTCTTCTTTAGGCTAAATAGTGTCTCCTCATAATCCCTGCTGAAATTTCTATAGACAAACAGACTGCCAGCAGTCTATGCTGCTGTTTATGATATCAAATTTAGAATTGAAATAGACCAAAACAGAATACTTAGTGACCTATATAATGCAATTTCAGTCAAAACATCCCAGTATAAATGATTTGGTATACAGCTATATACCCTTCATGACTACCGGTATTCTTAATTCAATTGGTTGTGATCATAATTTCTGAGGTGACCTGAGAAGGTAGTCTGGAGACTGTTTTTTGGCAAGATATTTAACATTCAATGTAAAAATGTTAAAATCATTACATGATCATTGTGTTGTTGACCACAAGACTTGAATTGAAGTAAATGATAAATTTTAGTTAAACTGACAGATACTTGAAATGACCTGCATAGCATAGTTCTGGGTAAAAAGATCCCTTTGCACAAGTTAATTTCACTGAGGTATAATATGAGAACATGCAATAAAACCATGAGCTATTTGATAATTCACCAAGATAGGTAATCTTCCAGTTTAACAAAATATAAATCACAGTTAAATGTAATTTACAGGTGAACTTAATGTTGACCGCTGACTCCAGAATATGTTTTTTGTGCTGGTTTTATTTTTTTTTATAGAAATATATAATATTACTATTGTTGTTATTTTGTGCCTGCCACTACTTTGCAATTCAGTTTAAACATACTTTGGAATTCAATTATTATTTTCAAATAGAAGTCAATCAGTTTTTTTTTCACATCTTCCATCTACAATTTACTGGTAAGTTGCTACCACTGTAAATAGTATGATGTATATTATTTGTAACTAAACCAGGTCTTCTTTTCATTTAAGGTATCATGGTAGGTGGATTTTTAAGAAAAATGCGAAAAATCTTTTTTCGCAGTTCAAATTGAGAAGACTGAGAAAAATAATTTGAATGGAGAAAAAAGCTTTTTTACTTTTTACGATAAAGAGAAAAACTGTTTTTGAATCTCATGAAATCTCTTACGGCGCGTTGACAGCTCTAATTAAAATTCACCGCCAGTTGTCACATGTAATGCGAATTGCGGTGTGATATTTTATTTGCGCACGCGAACCGTTCTCGATACGATCTGGTTGTTTCATCGCAAGTCGAGCTTTCGTTCTTGTCAAATTTTCTTTATGTCAGGACGAAAACTCGCAAGAAAACTTCTTGCCCATTTTCGTCGCCGAAGAAGCCAAAGAGGCGAAAATCTGGTGGAACCAGCAAGTTCAGCGTCGAACAAGATCTTTGGCTCCTGATCTGAGCGACTGTGGGTCGCATTGTTTACTTAGAAGAATGGTTGAAGGAACTCGAGGACACAAATCCCGCCACTGAAGCTGAAGGTCAAAATACAACAAGTGCTAGTCGCACGAAATTGCTGGAGAACGGACGCGATTCCGAAACTTCCACAGCGAGAGATCGAGTCAAACACAGATGTAGATGTAAACGATATAGCCCTCGAAATTTCCTCTTTTTGGCTTCACGAGGCATATATGGTTTCAGAAAATGTCTGGACTGAGAACGAAGAAGTCTAAACTCGAACAACATAATATCAGTGCCGCCAACGAAGTAATCACGGCAGTTTAAATACAAACCTCTTTAAACCTAAGTATCTTTTCGCTTCTCAGACGATTTCACTGCAACGTAGACGTCTGTTTATTTCAAGTTGTCATGACCCATTGTTTTGGTAAACTGACCCATGTCGACATCTGTCAGCGCGGAGGGAATTTTTAACACCTCATCATACCGATCTCGCAAAAGGTTTTTCGTCTTTTTCTCGATAAAACAAAACTGGATATAAGGATGAACATTTTTAGTTCGTTTACGCGTGTCTTCCAACGGAATTGGCTGAAAATCGGCAGGTATGTTCCCTATTACCTCCTTCGAAAAAGGGTGTCGGGCTTTGTTTAGTTTCGCTTCCGTTTCAGAGTTATGGCCTCTTTAGTGGAAGGAAACACCCGCGTTCAGAACATCAAACTTTAAGAGGGTGTAGAAAAAAAAACCAAGCCACATCTGGAAAATCGCCGACACGCTTTTTGAGGGTGATGTGTGAGAAAACATTTCCGATGTTAATCGCGCCGCTCCGATGATTCACGCGCGGAAGCGAACCAGTCTAAGCAAAGCAGTGTTTCTGGGTATTTCTTTTTATATCACTGCGACAATAACTTTTTAGAAAACTTCAAACATATGATTGTATTCTATAACTATTAAGCTTTCAGAAAATGTATAGGTTGATGGGGTTTTCTTTCAAAGCGCCAGCGTAAGAGCGCGATTTCCAAACACTGTCAATCCACCTACCATGATACCTTAAATGTGAATGTGTGGTTCCCTGATTCCCTTTATTAGGGCTAACGCCTATGGCTTTCACGTAGCACCTTAATTTACACTTCAGAGTTAATTCTCTGTTCCACCACTTCTTTTCATTTAGCCTGTTTTCTCTTTTACATGTATGTGACCTCACATTCACTGAGAACCCAGGAATAGACACCATACTCAGAGCAAATTTAAGCCATCCAACACCTAAGCACTGGGAGGAGAGAAATCTCTAACTCTCATCAGTTTAAGCATTGATATTGCAAGGGCAATGTCTGCAGCAAATTTGTTAATAGACCTTTTACTTTAAACACATTCAAGGTTGTTGAGAAAACCAAATTGTGTTCAGCACATTGTCTGCAAAATAGATATAAACACAGTACATTAATCTTTGACTTGTAACATGAACAAGAATATCCTGAAAGTATGACCTGCTATAGGGGACCTACACAATTATTTTTAGCTTCAAACATTTATGGTACTCACCTCGGGGATGTTCATGCAAACCATACCCAACTTTTATAATATCAATTTGCCAATACGTATTTTTCATTCCATGTATATTGCAATTTATTTTTGTTATTTTAAAAGGGCAGTCGCCTATTAGCAAGCTGTTTATCACTGCTGTCAAATAATAAGAAAATGACTCGGACGAAACTCGATCAAGCTTTACACAATTATTCAAGAATCTCCAACTTTATGCGTTGCGTGGCATAAATGGCGGCTCCATAAGGGTCTCGAGTAGGTTAAAGATGAGTTATTGCTCAAGGTTTTGATAACTAAACAGTTCTTTCTGTTTGGTGTCTCCGTACAAAGCTCTTTAAATTTGGGCGAAACACTTTTTCGAATAACGCGTGAGTGAATAACCGCACAGACCTAAATCTTGTAGGCTGGTAGACCAGACACGACACTGACACGAGAGAGCGGCGGAAATCGAGCGTAGAAATCTTGGCAAGATCGTTTATTCATCAATCATCTTGGTTTTATTGAATGGCTACGATTTATATTTTTGACGGGGTGACACTTCAAACCAGCAACTCGGACTCTACGCTAACAAGAACGTATAGTCATCTGGGTGCACATTTAGCAGAAACTCACCTTTTGACAACCGTAACACTTCCTCAGTTGTTCCCTCTTTGTTTCCTTCGTCCGCCATTTTGAATATTTTGGCGGGTTACCGCTGTACACTCGTTCCCAGACTCCCGTTCCCCGTTCCCCGTTCCCGGTATTAGTAACATCCGAGAAACTGATCTGCTGTGGAAAAATATTTCGGCGATAGTCCGTTTTCCGGTCAATATAATTATCAATGATTTTAATTAAAAATAAAGTTTATATATGTCCCGCGATTCTTAGTAGAAAACGTTCGATGTAGCTCGAACGATAAACTTTTTTAGACTGGTGAACTGAATTCTGATTCTGTGTAAAATTCATAATGGATTTTCTGCTAAAAACAACGACAAAAGAATTAGATAGAATGACTTTGCGGTGTATTTCTGACAATTATCAAAATTCTCGCTTTGTTTCTTTGTTTTAGCAAATTCCCCTCAAGACTACGTCTTATTTTGTCTTTAAAACAATATTCTCATGTGGATTGGGTTAATTTTCAGCGCACGATCCCGGAATAGATTATTGAAGACACTTTGCCAAAACTCTGCAAATGCCAATTATCTCCAATACTTAATTACTTTAATAATAAAATTAATTTTCCAACACAAGTCGTCTCCCTTTATGAGTGTTGGCCTGATAAATTAAGGAAATGTTTCACTCTATGAAGGTATAGCTAAAGTAAAAGACAATTTAAACTTTACAGGATGTAACATTTTATACAAAATCAAACTGCCTGATGCGAGATAATACACGAAAATCACCCGCGCTTTAAAACTGATGCTTGATGAATTATTGTTTTGGTTAGAAACTGAAATATTGCTGTAAAGCGAAACACACAAGAAACATCTCTGGCTAATTTTAAGAGCACTGTTCTAGGTTCGTAAATGAGTACATTTTCCTTAATTAAAGTTTCTAAATTGTGATGCATGTGGGGGGTGGTAACGCTTCAAACAGGAATAGAATTTGTAGGAGTATATTTCTTGACAATGGATAAACTTTTCAGTGATTTAAATCCCTTAGTTTAGAACCCAGAGTCTTCTTGTTTCTCGGTCAGCGATTACCGGAGCGCTTGAGAAGAATGGGAACAAGATTGAATTTAGCGACAAGTTAAGTTCAGTGCAAAGACGCTTTTTTATATAACGAATCGGCATGTTTTGGAGTTTATGGTCGTAGCCCATGGTAACCTATACAGTTATATTTAATTTATACTTGTGTAGGAATTCTTGAATTCCAGTCAAGTAAGACCTTTTTGAAAACGAACAGCATCAAATATTATCCATATTGACAAAATTAACACCAAATTCAATGCGATAAAACATGAATTTTATTGCCCCCGTAGGGTTTTGGCCCAGACGGCCAAAACCCGAGGAGGCACCCTAGGAGCCCTCGCGTATAGAGAGGAAAATTTCGCTGTACCAGAAAAAATCTCGATTTTTGAGAACACGGTTCGCAAAGGATTGCCGAAAGTTCGCTGGGGGTCGAAAAAGCAAGCGAAGGATTCTGGGAGCGTGTTCTACACCACGCGGTTCTGAATTCCACATTTGGCAAGGTAAGGTTGTGTGTCAGCTTTCTCGATCAATTTAAGTTGATTATTTGAAAAACCGCTTTAAAGTTCATTCGATCCAGATTCTAAATTGTGGAAAATAGCACTCATCGAGGTTTTTCACGAAACTTGCATAAATTTATTTATTTCATCGATCAACTGTCACTACTAGAAATTCGAGGCCAGTATGGTTCAGTTGCAAACTAAATAGCTAAATACCCGGCTAAATACTCTTCCGATCGTCAGTTTTACCTTTGACATCTCGTTTATTTGGATCACTTATTTTTACCTCTGAGTAATCTTACGTGGCGTAGAGCCCATGTGACGGCTAGGTGACTGGCCGGGATGCAAATGTAAATATTTGCATCCCGGCCAGTCACCTAGCCGTCACATGGGCTCTACGCCACGTAAGATTACTCAGAGGTAAAAATAAGTGATCCAAATAAACGAGATGTCAAAGGTAAAACTGACGATCGGAAGAGTATTTAGCCGGGTATTTAGCTATTTAGTTGCAACTGAACCATACTGGCCTCGAATTTCTAGTAGTGACAGTTGATCGATGAAATAAATAAATTTATGCAAGTTTCGTGAAAAACCTCGATGAGTGCTATTTTCCACAATTTAGAATCTGGATCGAATGAACTTTAAAGCGGTTTTTCAAATAATCAACTTAAATTGATCGAGAAAGCTGACACACAACCTTACCTTGCCAAATGTGGAATTCAGAACCGCGTGGTGTAGAACACGCTCCCAGAATCCTTCGCTTGCTTTTTCGACCCCCAGCGAACTTTCGGCAATCCTTTGCGAACCGTGTTCTCAAAAATCGAGATTTTTTCTGGTACAGCGAAATTTTCCTCTCTATACGCGAGGGCTCCTAGGGTGCCTCCTCGGGTTTTGGCCGTCTGGGCCAAAACCCTACGGGGGCAATAAAATTCATGTTTTATCGCATTGAATTTGGTGTTAATTTTGTCAATATGGATAATATTTGATGCTGTTCGTTTTCAAAAAGGTCTTACTTGACTGGAATTCAAGAATTCCTACACAAGTATAAATTAAATATAACTGTATAGGTTACCATGGGCTACGACCATAAACTCCAAAACATGCCGATTCGTTATATAAAAAAGCGTCTTTGCACTGAACTTAACTTGTCGCTAAATTCAATCTTGTTCCCATTCTTCTCAAGCGCTCCGGTAATCGCTGACCGAGAAACAAGAAGACTCTGGGTTCTAAACTAAGGGATTTAAATCACTGAAAAGTTTATCCATTGTCAAGAAATATACTCCTACAAATTCTATTCCTGTTTGAAGCGTTACCACCCCCCACATGCATCACAATTTAGAAACTTTAATTAAGGAAAATGTACTCATTTACGAACCTAGAACAGTGCTCTTAAAATTAGCCAGAGATGTTTCTTGTGTGTTTCGCTTTACAGCAATATTTCAGTTTCTAACCAAAACAATAATTCATCAAGCATCAGTTTTAAAGCGCGGGTGATTTTCGTGTATTATCTCGCATCAGGCAGTTTGATTTTGTATAAAATGTTACATCCTGTAAAGTTTAAATTGTCTTTTACTTTAGCTATACCTTCATAGAGTGAAACATTTCCTTAATTTATCAGGCCAACACTCATAAAGGGAGACGACTTGTGTTGGAAAATTAATTTTATTATTAAAGTAATTAAGTATTGGAGATAATTGGCATTTGCAGAGTTTTGGCAAAGTGTCTTCAATAATCTATTCCGGGATCGTGCGCTGAAAATTAACCCAATCCACATGAGAATATTGTTTTAAAGACAAAATAAGACGTAGTCTTGAGGGGAATTTGCTAAAACAAAGAAACAAAGCGAGAATTTTGATAATTGTCAGAAATACACCGCAAAGTCATTCTATCTAATTCTTTTGTCGTTGTTTTTAGCAGAAAATCCATTATGAATTTTACACAGAATCAGAATTCAGTTCACCAGTCTAAAAAAGTTTATCGTTCGAGCTACATCGAACGTTTTCTACTAAGAATCGCGGGACATATATAAACTTTATTTTTAATTAAAATCATTGATAATTATATTGACCGGAAAACGGACTATCGCCGAAATATTTTTCCACAGCAGATCAGTTTCTCGGATGTTACTAATACCGGGAACGGGGAACGGGGAACGGGAGTCTGGGAACGAGTGTACAGCGGTAACCCGCCAAAATATTCAAAATGGCGGACGAAGGAAACAAAGAGGGAACAACTGAGGAAGTGTTACGGTTGTCAAAAGGTGAGTTTCTGCTAAATGTGCACCCAGATGACTATACGTTCTTGTTAGCGTAGAGTCCGAGTTGCTGGTTTGAAGTGTCACCCCGTCAAAAATATAAATCGTAGCCATTCAATAAAACCAAGATGATTGATGAATAAACGATCTTGCCAAGATTTCTACGCTCGATTTCCGCCGCTCTCTCGTGTCAGTGTCGTGTCTGGTCTACCAGCCTACAAGATTTAGGTCTGTGCGGTTATTCACTCACGCGTTATTCGAAAAAGTGTTTCGCCCAAATTTAAAGAGCTTTGTACGGAGACACCAAACAGAAAGAACTGTTTAGTTATCAAAACCTTGAGCAATAACTCATCTTTAACCTACTCGAGACCCTTATGGAGCCGCCATTTATGCCACGCAACGCATAAAGTTGGAGATTCTTGAATAATTGTGTAAAGCTTGATCGAGTTTCGTCCGAGTCATTTTCTTATTATTTGACAGCAGTGATAAACAGCTTGCTAATAGGCGACTGCCCTTTTAAAATAACAAAAATAAATTGCAATATACATGGAATGAAAAATACGTATTGGCAAATTGATATTATAAAAGTTGGGTATGGTTTGCATGAACATCCCCGAGGTGAGTACCATAAATGTTTGAAGCTAAAAATAATTGTGTAGGTCCCCTATAGCAGGTCATACTTTCAGGATATTCTTGTTCATGTTACAAGTCAAAGATTAATGTACTGTGTTTATATCTATTTTGCAGACAATGTGCTGAACACAATTTGGTTTTCTCAACAACCTTGAATGTGTTTAAAGTAAAAGGTCTATTAACAAATTTGCTGCAGACATTGCCCCTTGCAATATCAATGCTTAAACTGATGAGAGTTAGAGATTTCTCTCCTCCCAGTGCTTAGGTGTTGGATGGCTTAAATTTGCTCTGAGTATGGTGTCTATTCCTGGGTTCTCAGTGAATGTGAGGTCACATACATGTAAAAGAGAAAACAGGCTAAATGAAAAGAAGTGGTGGAACAGAGAATTAACTCTGAAGTGTAAATTAAGGTGCTACGTGAAAGCCATAGGCGTTAGCCCTAATAAAGGGAATCAGGGAACCACACATTCACATTTAAGGTATCATGGTAGGTGGATTGACAGTGTTTGGAAATCGCGCTCTTACGCTGGCGCTTTGAAAGAAAACCCCATCAACCTATACATTTTCTGAAAGCTTAATAGTTATAGAATACAATCATATGTTTGAAGTTTTCTAAAAAGTTATTGTCGCAGTGATATAAAAAGAAATACCCAGAAACACTGCTTTGCTTAGACTGGTTCGCTTCCGCGCGTGAATCATCGGAGCGGCGCGATTAACATCGGAAATGTTTTCTCACACATCACCCTCAAAAAGCGTGTCGGCGATTTTCCAGATGTGGCTTGGTTTTTTTTCTACACCCTCTTAAAGTTTGATGTTCTGAACGCGGGTGTTTCCTTCCACTAAAGAGGCCATAACTCTGAAACGGAAGCGAAACTAAACAAAGCCCGACACCCTTTTTCGAAGGAGGTAATAGGGAACATACCTGCCGATTTTCAGCCAATTCCGTTGGAAGACACGCGTAAACGAACTAAAAATGTTCATCCTTATATCCAGTTTTGTTTTATCGAGAAAAAGACGAAAAACCTTTTGCGAGATCGGTATGATGAGGTGTTAAAAATTCCCTCCGCGCTGACAGATGTCGACATGGGTCAGTTTACCAAAACAATGGGTCATGACAACTTGAAATAAACAGACGTCTACGTTGCAGTGAAATCGTCTGAGAAGCGAAAAGATACTTAGGTTTAAAGAGGTTTGTATTTAAACTGCCGTGATTACTTCGTTGGCGGCACTGATATTATGTTGTTCGAGTTTAGACTTCTTCGTTCTCAGTCCAGACATTTTCTGAAACCATATATGCCTCGTGAAGCCAAAAAGAGGAAATTTCGAGGGCTATATCGTTTACATCTACATCTGTGTTTGACTCGATCTCTCGCTGTGGAAGTTTCGGAATCGCGTCCGTTCTCCAGCAATTTCGTGCGACTAGCACTTGTTGTATTTTGACCTTCAGCTTCAGTGGCGGGATTTGTGTCCTCGAGTTCCTTCAACCATTCTTCTAAGTAAACAATGCGACCCACAGTCGCTCAGATCAGGAGCCAAAGATCTTGTTCGACGCTGAACTTGCTGGTTCCACCAGATTTTCGCCTCTTTGGCTTCTTCGGCGACGAAAATGGGCAAGAAGTTTTCTTGCGAGTTTTCGTCCTGACATAAAGAAAATTTGACAAGAACGAAAGCTCGACTTGCGATGAAACAACCAGATCGTATCGAGAACGGTTCGCGTGCGCAAATAAAATATCACACCGCAATTCGCATTACATGTGACAACTGGCGGTGAATTTTAATTAGAGCTGTCAACGCGCCGTAAGAGATTTCATGAGATTCAAAAACAGTTTTTCTCTTTATCGTAAAAAGTAAAAAAGCTTTTTTCTCCATTCAAATTATTTTTCTCAGTCTTCTCAATTTGAACTGCGAAAAAAAGATTTTTCGCATTTTTCTTAAAAATCCACCTACCATGATACCTTAAATGAAAAGAAGACCTGGTTTAGTTACAAATAATATACATCATACTATTTACAGTGGTAGCAACTTACCAGTAAATTGTAGATGGAAGATGTGAAAAAAAAACTGATTGACTTCTATTTGAAAATAATAATTGAATTCCAAAGTATGTTTAAACTGAATTGCAAAGTAGTGGCAGGCACAAAATAACAACAATAGTAATATTATATATTTCTATAAAAAAAAATAAAACCAGCACAAAAAACATATTCTGGAGTCAGCGGTCAACATTAAGTTCACCTGTAAATTACATTTAACTGTGATTTATATTTTGTTAAACTGGAAGATTACCTATCTTGGTGAATTATCAAATAGCTCATGGTTTTATTGCATGTTCTCATATTATACCTCAGTGAAATTAACTTGTGCAAAGGGATCTTTTTACCCAGAACTATGCTATGCAGGTCATTTCAAGTATCTGTCAGTTTAACTAAAATTTATCATTTACTTCAATTCAAGTCTTGTGGTCAACAACACAATGATCATGTAATGATTTTAACATTTTTACATTGAATGTTAAATATCTTGCCAAAAAACAGTCTCCAGACTACCTTCTCAGGTCACCTCAGAAATTATGATCACAACCAATTGAATTAAGAATACCGGTAGTCATGAAGGGTATATAGCTGTATACCAAATCATTTATACTGGGATGTTTTGACTGAAATTGCATTATATAGGTCACTAAGTATTCTGTTTTGGTCTATTTCAATTCTAAATTTGATATCATAAACAGCAGCATAGACTGCTGGCAGTCTGTTTGTCTATAGAAATTTCAGCAGGGATTATGAGGAGACACTATTTAGCCTAAAGAAGAATCGTCTCGCCTTCTTCCCTACTTGGCCATTCTGCCATACCGCTCTTTTACGTTCGCGATGACTAAACACTCGTCTAAGCCCGGGCGTCTAAGTGACCCTTAGAGAAGAAACCGGCTGCAAGCAGACTAACAGCAGCATGCTGCAGCTTTCTTTGTTTGAGAACTACAGTGTTGGTGGATAAATTAAGTTTTTGGGAAATATAGCAAAGAAGACTCCAAGCCCATAGTCTCTTAAGATACCTTTTGGTAATTTAGCATTTGCTTCAAACATATTTGCTGGTTCTGGTATAATATATCCTTACAGGTATGATAATACAAAGTTTCCCTTTGTCATCTTGTTGTTGGTAATGCACATAAAACACTTATTATTAATTTTATTAATTTAAGCTTATGTGTAGTCTCACTCTCCCACTTCCACCAACATGCAAAGGAAAACACATATGAAGAAGTAGGACATCAAAAATAATCAGCCATAGATATCTATACAATAACATCCAAGAGTTGTAAATTTCTGGTTGAGATAACTCAAGACAGGCAGTGATCATAATAGTGAGAAATATAATCCGAAGCAGCATCCAAAAATCTTGGACATTGGCCAAACAAACGGATGACATGTACAAGAAAACATTAAGAAAAAAGGAAACAAGCCGAACCCCAAATTTATACACTTATCGTGATAAAAACAAGGATAGATATCACACAATTAACTCCCGCGAATGCTGCAAATCAACGAAAAATCCCCAACTTGCCTTGGCCCGAAGGACTTCAATTTTCGTAAAGTTCCACTAACGAACTTAAGTTTCAAACAAAAATGATCCACAATATACTGATCCTTGTTACCCCGCAAACGACCAAACGAATATCCTATTATCAAATGCTACTCCAATCGGTGTGTACAAAATGCAGACTGCAGACTGCACACAGGCGGTGTTGGACTGACCTTTCTCGACCGATTAATATTTCTGCACTCATGATGAGAATCAAACGAAAACTTTCTAGGAGCTGCTAGTGTAATAATATCTAGGCCAGCTACTTGCCAAGCCTCAATGGCAGGTGAGCATTTTTCTGCAGCAAAACTGGTCAATGGAATCGAAGTCGTGCTATGTTGAAAACTTTTGCTCAGCACTCGCGCTTGACATCCGATTCGATTTTCTACTTAGGCGCCATTACAAGCTTTGTTTATCCCAGTGCCAATCAATCTCTGTTCTTACAAGAACGTACTGGTCATCTGCGGGCACAGCTGGTAGAAACTCACGCTTACTCAAACTATTTCGCTTGGAGCCCTTTCTTTTGTTTTGTCCGCCATTTTGAATTTTCAAGCGGGTTACCCCTGTACACTAGTTCCCAGACTCCTGTTCCCCGTTCCCCGTTCCCCGTTCCCCGTTCCCCGTTCCCCGTTACCCGTTCCCCGTTCCCGGTATTAGTAACATCCTTAAATATATCAGCTTTCAAATAACCGAAAACAAAAATAAAATCACTGTTTACAACTTTTCTCTTCATTTTGTTTTGTTCAGGATGTTTCAATGGAATAATTAATGAATTTCTTTTTCCACGTTTCGCTAATAAGATTGGCAACAAAGAATGATGATCACATCGACCCATTCCATTTCAGAGAACCCAGAAAGTTTTATTGTATATCATGTAAACATCTTTCAGGGTGTGGAGTATTTTGGCAGGTTGCTTAAACATTTGGTCGGTATCAGGAGAGAATGAAGGTTGAGAGAGTTAATCCTCCATATGTCCCAAAGTAATTCCTCTGAAATTATTATTAGATATAGTATCCAGTTCTCCCGTGGATAATTTTACCACGTTCGTTGCTTTGATAATTTCTTGAAGGTTGAAAATGCACGTTTTAAAGCCGCTTTAGCTACCCTTGGTTTGTGACTAAAATACGCTTTGCATTTATGGGCGGATTTACCAAAATTCTGACAAAATGCGAAGGAGCAAGGGAAAGATTGAGTGAATGTAAAATACTATGGTTTCTTTGTTGAGATTCATGTAAGTGGTGTTGCACCATGTGTAAACCCATCTAAGAACAGTTGCAGGGCCTTAATGGAGAGCACCTTTGATGAAGTGGGCTTGCTGCTAAAAATTTATGCTGATGGTTGTATTAATTATTACCTAAAAACAATCTGGGCCTGTCCGGAAGTCGAATCCAGGACCTCTCGCACCCTAAGCGAGAATCGTGCCACTAGACCAACAGGCCAGATATTTTTTCTGTATTGTCTTGGAGCTGCAAGTCCAACTTCTTTTATTAACAGAGTTTTCCACGTCCCGTCCAAAAAACACCTGACCTTAGCCTCCTGTCTTTGCTTATCTCCTTTCGCTCGATTGTTCAGTTGTTTGCATCCAAAAAGCCAGTACTAAAGAAAACCAAAAAATCGATTCTGTTACAGCTTGTAAAAGATTTTGACAAAATAGTAGACAAGGGGCCTGTCCAGGAATCGAACCTGGGACCTCTCGCACCCTAAGCGAGAATCATGCCGCTAGACCAACAGGCCAATCATGGCTGAATTTTATGTCACAAAGTTCTTAATCTACCTCCCTTTGTTGAATTGAACTGTGGTCTCATTGGCTAAGACATTTAGTATCCAGCTCCCCCGGTTTTAATCATTAACAAAAGTTTGATAGAATTATTTTCTATAGAGTTAGCGTAAGGAGCTCCTGCATTCATCCTGCTATCGTAAAGTCTAGTTTTATTGCATGTAAAAAGGGCTTCCCAAAAGCGAAAACCGCACTGCGCCATACTTCTCCCGTATACTCTGACAAATTTAGCATAGTGTTATTATCGTGATCGTGATGTTTAATAGCCCTTTGAGTTTAAGACGGAATCCGCCAGACGTTGGAGTAACAAGTGGACAAAAATCTTGTACCAAGATTATTTACACTGTATTGCAAACTTCTGTAGGGCTCTTTTAATTATCTTCTCAAAACAATTCATTTCTAGCAACACCAAACGTCGAAAACGAATGTTGAACTTCGTATCAAACGCTTAAAAGTTTTGGTGAAATGAAACTGATGATGGAATTTTGCCTGTGTTTCCACAAAATCAATGAACTTTGAAATTTATTTTCTCTCGTTCCCGTGGGAAATTATTTTTCGGTGTTATTTCAGGCAATTATTTATGTATTTAGCTTTAAAAAAATGTAAAAATGACTGTAAAATATTTAAAATTACTCTGGTAGAGATTTTTGTCCACTAAAACCTGAAATTGCTCCACCTTCTATCGGATTTCGTCTTAAACTTGCTGCGTGCATGAAAAGATAATAGTAGCCCTTTGAATCTAAATTTGACGCCCTGTTTGTTTGTGCATGACTGCACGCTATTGTCAGCGGGGGCGCCGTTAAAAACTCTGTTAAATACTCAAGGGAGTTCGAAAGCAATCTTTTTTAAGGTATTCGGAATAACTTT
>JAHPZR010021602.1:0-10000 GCA_019787425.1 Platygyra sinensis | reverse complement strand
CTAAGAATCGCAACCGCTTGGTGTGCCGTTTGCGAAGATTTGTGTGGGAAGGCTGCCCTTTTTCTCCTATTCCACCATTTGACAGGAGATAGTCTTTATTCAGTGAAGGTTAGATAAATCGGTGGGTCGATCCTGATATGACTCTATCGTGTAGTGATGTGCAAGTGAAGTGCATGTAGTTACCTTGACATTTCTTCCAACTGTTCTTTCCATGTTGTATTTTGTGTTTCGTGTAGAAAAGTTCATGTGCCGATTGTGTTAAAGTAGCTTTCTTTCATCTGTTAAGCTTAACTCGCTGGGCTATTCTAGGTGCCTACCTTGGGAACTTCCTTGAGCAAAGTGTCATTTTTCCTGTTTATGCTACTCTGCTGCCACATTCAAACTTTTCTTAGAATCCAAGAGAGGCAAAAGCTAGAACCCTTGAACGAATTAAAGTTGCGAAACACGAAGCCAGAGAATTGGTTTCTGGCAGTGTTTCTCTCTAACATTTTTCAACTATTTCAAAACTTCAGTAACGCCTTGTTTAGACTCACCTATGGCCAGTGTGGCTACAGATGAAGACTGTGTGGAGCCCAGTGACGTCAGAAGGGACATCGTAAGGACATGACGCGCCACTCCCTCGCCATCTTTGAAGCGCTCTCGCACGATAACGCAGCTAACCCAAGACCAGATTAAAGTTTTGAAGCCGCATGGCGAAGACGGTGCGACCCCACCTGGCGCCATGTAAGAACTCCCGATATGTCCTGGTTATTGTTTCCTCCAGGAGGAAAGCGTGCCGTATGAAATGAAAATGGCGGCCACGCATTCAAGGTATTTGAGTTGCTTTTGTCTTTCAGGAAATCTGATGTGCTTTTATCAGTGCGCCTGTCTCCATATGCCCCTCTAAAGAGAGAACCTTGTCTGTGGCACTTAGGAGTGAATCTCGTCTAATAGTATGTGGCATTCAAATAAGCAGGGCCGTAGCTAGTACCAGGCCAACCGAGGCACTTGCCTCTGTCATTTCTTTTGCTTTTGTTGTTTACAATCACCATAAACAGCCTAAATACCTAGGAACAGAACGCAACCATGGACCGATTGCATCAATCAATTTTTTTCTTTCCGGCTACGACCCTGATAAGGGCCTTCTAAATGCCACTTTAAAGACGTGTACTTTCTTTTGCCACCAAAGAAGCAAATTCAACATGAAGAGGGCTCACAATTTCCCTTTTATGTTTCTTTTTTGACCTTTTATACTCTCCATTTCTTCATCCGTTTTATTCCTCTTTAAAGAAAAATCATTATAACAAAACGCATTATAAATTGTTTTCTTAACCTTTGAATGATATCCCTATGGTTCATGTTTCTTTTACAAAAATTTTAATTATATTTAGAACTTTTAGCTTGTATATCCTTTACTTGAATAGTGTTTAAATGTCGGAAATATTTTTTAATCATTCTACTTTTTGGGGTTTTAAGCCATGATAACGACTTTGGTATTGGACTGTTTCTTATTCAAAATTTATTCAAAACGTTGTCTGGTTAAAAACCAGTTCTTATTCACTATTTGTCAAAGATTACAGACTGAATGTCGAAAGCTGGAGTAATTTTGAGTTATTTTAACCAGAGAATGTTTCCTAAATTTTGAATATGATGTCTTTTTATCTTGATTACTCGTCCATTTTTAAAAAGTTAACTCTTATTGGTCAAAATTTTATAGGATGCGTTTGTTAGTGTGGCTAACTGGTTTGCCCAGTTTCTAACAAGGACCAATTCGTATTTCGATATGCGGTTGCGATGCTATTTTTTTTTCAGTGTATGCCATGTACGTCAGCTGGCATGGTTCCTTTTCGATTTAGAACCTCTGGGCTATGGAGTATCTACTTAATTTTTGTTTTCGTTTTGATTGCTCAACAAGTTCTAAAGACCTAGTTGTTTGTTGGGTTTGTAATGATTGTCGTATCACGAACGCAAACGCATTTAGCCAATCTCAACAAACGAATATAACGCAGTCAAACAATCGGAAAGCAAAGCAAAAATAGGAAACCTGACTCAAGAGCGCGGGAAAACACGCATAATTGCCTCTGATTGGTGTTTCTGTACCAACCAGTAGTAGGTGGTTTCATTATGTGTTGGTGGGTATTATCCACTTCGCGTAACTGCTTCTCCAGTTGGACTTCAAAAAATGCGCTGGTCTAATTTTACAGCTCTTTCCCATGCCAGAGCCTACATAATTTTTCATATCTTTTAGGAAATTCCATGTAAATGACTGTTTTTAATTGCTTGTGCAGAGACTGCGTAAGCTAAAATTGAGACAAGTCAACAAATATATTGTACGAAAATATTTTTAAAAAATCCTCTGATATAATGTATAACAGATATGCAATTATTGCACATATTGTAACGATATTAATACATGCACGAGTAATCATGACAAAGGAACTTATATAATTGAAATTTATCCTTTTTTATATAATAACCTAAGTTATTCTCGCATTTTGATTGGTTCTCGGCTATGATTTATTAGAGGACAGATGCACGATTGACGTCATCATTACAAAGTTTTTCCCTCTGCCGTTTTAAAATGGCGGAAAGTTTTCAGAATAAGGATAATATTTTACGTGACTGGGCAAAAGATAAGATAATAAAAAGTCTTGCCGAGGCATTCAACAGGTTCGAGAAGCCAGAAAACGAAAGATAAAGCCGTTTCTTTAAGAAAATGATTCAGAAATAATTTTCGAGCAGTCTCAGTCGGCAGTCGAGCGAGACTAAACCACTCACAAACTTGGTCTTAGTAAGCCGAAAACCATTGCTTTATCTCGAATTTAACAAACCCAGTAAACAAAATGTTTCTGAGATTAATTTATTTAAAAAATTCAACTCTTCCCAATGTCAAAACAAACGTTGACACACTGATTGATGTCAGGAATGAAACATCAAAACATCACTTCTTAAAATCGGTAAAATAAATACATAACCTTGCTTTCCGATGCGAATGGTCCTGTCCGTTTCATGCAAAGCAACGAACATTTTATCGCAGCTAAAATGTGTCTCCGACTCTATATCAAGCTGATTTGAGAATCACCAACCACAGAAGACAGAAATCTCCACCGTCATTTACGCTCCTTTCATTCAAAACTCGAATCAAATGGCCTCTAGGTTGACCGCAACCACAAGTTTTCCGAGGGTATTTTTTCAACTCCTGTGATTTTCAAGGCAACGTCCAAGCTTTTCGGCTCACAGGGCTGCTCCGATGACAAAAACTGACTTGATTTTTCCAGCATTTTCTTCAAGATTTGTAGATTTCGCAGCTCAATTCTGCTTTCCCTGTAAGTTTTCATTCCACGAGAAGCGACGCTCGAGTCAGGTTTGACAGTGGCGTGATTTTTCTCGACCAATCACAATTCTTTGCTACGCATAGTAACCAATGAAATTGCTTCATTTTGTATAGATCATAGATCATGTCAAATGGCTTTTTTTGTGTGTTCGCGAAAGTGGGCAAAAGCCGGGCGGGGCAAAGGCCGGCTTTCGCGTTATGTTGAAGTGTTTTGAAATAAAAAAAGGCTTTTCGTTATTATATAAAACAAATAGATTCCATATTGCCGTGCGTCTGATTCAGTAATAGATCACAGAAGACGCCAAAATGTGGTAAGAACATCAGTGACACACTCGGCTACGCCTCGTGTGCCACTTTTTTGTTCTTACCACATTTTGACGTCATCTGTGATCTATTACTGAACAGACGCACGGCAACATGGAATCTATTTGTTAAGTTGAAGCAAAACTACAATGAAAAATATTATCTATAGATGACTTGTAAGTCGTGTATAAATCGAATGTTTTCATGTTTAGATCCATACCTTTCGAGTTATTTTGGTAGCGCTGTTTCTATGGGAGTATAAAATTGCAGCAAAAAGTTGAGAAAATTCGACGAATGCTGTTCTGAATTATATAATATGTACATTAATTAAACATTTATCAATTAACACTTAGTATCATGCTTACTTTCGAAGAGCAGCTGGTCACAAGAAATTCAACTCTACTATAACTCAGCCCACCCCTATCCCCTCCGCGACCCACCTGTCTTACTCTTAAGTATACCTTTTCTTTGCTAGACTGCAAGCGGTCTCTCTTTTCTTCGAAAATCCTTGGAGAAAAACGCAAACAAGCAACGTGAGAGTGTGACGTGAGAGCGGCGACGCCCGCCCTACTTGCAGCTCGCAACTTGGCATATCATGCTCGCACGCTCACAACCATTCACTTGCGTATTGTGTCGCGTTCTGTTTTGCGTTCTTCCCCACGGATTTCCGAGCTAAAGAGAAACTGCTCGCATTCTATGGTTTTGTAAATCGATAATATCACTAAAAGAATTCGGATCGTCATTGGCATGTCTCTGTTGACGCACTTTAAAATTTCGTGTTTAGTTCGTACTTGTTTCCTTGGTAGGTTTGGTTTGTATTTAAAATTGCTCGCGGGTGCTTTAGTTTTGTCCTAGGTTATAGGACGTTATTTTAGGGGCAACCAAATAATCCCACTGTGACTCAGTGCACTTAGCTGGTGCCCAGCTAAGTGCTTTGTGATGTGAAGACGAGATTGCCCCGGAACGAATTTGTTGTGATAAACGGCTGAATGCGTGGTGCCAGACTAGGTCGGGTACTCTAGAATTTTGTTGCTGAATCCGTATTTTTTTTTGGAAAACTGATTTACTGTGATAATCTGTGATTTTTTTAACCAAGCTATCGTTATATAGCAATTTGGATTTTATACTACCAAAAGCATAACCTGATCGAGGCTTTCGGTTTGTGGCGGCGAGCGAAAGGAGAACGAAGCGAGAACGAGAAGAAAAGAGATCTGAGGAAGAACGTGAGAGGGGGTGAGAGGGTTCACCCCTTTTCTCGCCCCAAGCCCCTCA
The DNA here is from genome assembly GCA_019787425.1 of Platygyra sinensis. Taxonomy (NCBI): domain Eukaryota; kingdom Metazoa; phylum Cnidaria; class Anthozoa; order Scleractinia; family Merulinidae; genus Platygyra; species Platygyra sinensis. The sequence goes on along the minus strand of JAHPZR010021602.1, from coordinate 5,112 downwards.
CATTGTTTTCCGTCATTCACGCCGATACGCAGCTCCCCAACTACCAACCGAACGCCTGGCACAGGCTAACAAAACCAGCATAGCTCTGCCTGCATCTAATACTCGGATGTTCCTTCATCTTGAGCATTGTCTTCGTTCACTGTTTTCTCTTGTTCAGCATCAATAAGATCACTACCATTGAATAGGCCTTATCGCGGTTTTGGACGCCATCTTGACGGGTAGGCAATGAGGTCAGAAATTACAACGTTTGTATGGGAATCCGATGGCATATAACTTTTTCCAAAATTGAAGTTTTCACAATTTGTTAATCAAAACGTTAAGATACTAGGTACAAGATTGTGACAGAAGCTGTGACAGGTTTCCATCACTTGGTTTAAATTTTAATGGTTGCACTTCACCTTGTATGTCAGATGTCTTCCAGCAGAAGAAGATAATCTAGATCAGAGTCTCTTTCTCCCAGATATTTTCAATACATTCTGATTTTAATTTTTCCTGCGAGTTCTCTTGATTTTTCTTTTTGTCCATTGAAAAAGCTGGAGTTCGTTCGTCACTAGAGGGTACTTCCAGTATTGTGTGAATAGTCATGTTGTCTTCTCTCTCGGTGTCCGCAATATCTCCTCTACGACTTTTACATCTTATGTTTGTTTCCCGGATGAGTGAGTCATATTCGCGTGGCTGACTCGTGGTGGGCGTCAGTTTGTCGTACCCAGGCCTTATAACCACGTTACTATTTTCTCTATTAACTGTTTCATTCTCATAACGAGGCTGGTAGATCAGATAATTGACAGGAGTGACAGATGATCCTCCCTGGTGGTCGATATTTTCGTACAGGAGGCCTTGCAACTCTGTTCTGCCAGCGGCTCCTTCTTCTGGGGGTGTCCATGGCAGGAATGACAACGTTTCCACCGGGACGTCAAAATTGCCTGGGCCGTTATTTGTGGCATTTGGCGGGAAAATCTCGCTGTAACGAACTGTTGCGTAGGGTGATATTTCCTTGCGGCCTGCCCCTGAAGGAATGGCCAAGTTACAGCGTAGTGAGAACTTTGAACAACTCTGAACAGCTGAAAACAGCGAACCCAAAAGTAACAGAAGCATTTTTTTTTCCATGACTTACTGTGCTTCTTGAAAAGTTTACCAGCCAGTACTGCCACAACGATAAAAATCACTGATCCGACAACTGAATTTATAGTGATTTCCATGAACGTCAGCCCTAAAATAACACATCCTGAAATGGCTTATTGATGACTGAATGGGTCGACTAGTGTTCTATATACTGACAGAGCAAATCAAGGAGAGTACTTAAGAATACGAATAACAATAACGATAGCGATAACGATAGCGATAACACCAGCACCAGCACCAGCACCAGCACCAGCACCAGCACCAGCACCAGCACCAGCACCAGCACCAGAAACAGATACAGTACCAGAAAAAGAAACAGCAACAAAGACCGCACCAGCACCAGCACCAGCACCAGCACCAGCACCAGCATCAGCACCAGCACCTGCACCAGCACCAGCACCAGCACCAGCACCAGCACCAGCACCAGCACCAGCACCAGCACCAGCACCAGCATCAGGCCCAGCACCAGCACCAGCACCAGAACCAGAACCAGAACCAGCACCAGCACCAGCACAAGTAACAGCCTCAGCACCAGCAACAGTAACAGCACCAGAAACAGCAACAGCACCAAAACCAGCACAAAAACCAGCAACAGCAACCGCATATCGAAATACGAATTGGTCCTTGTTAGAAACTGGGCAAACCAGTTAGCCACACTAACAAACGCATCCTATAAAATTTTGACCAATAAGAGTTAACTTTTTAAAAATGGACGAGTAATCAAGATAAAAAGACATCATATTCAAAATTTAGGAACATTCTCTGGTTAAAATAACTCAAAATTACTCCAGCTTTCGACATTCAGTCTGTAATCTTTGACAAATAGTGAATAAGAAACTGGTTTAACCAGACAACGTTTTGAATAAATTTTGAATAAGAAACAGTCCAATACCAAAGTCGTTATCATGGCTTAAAACCCCAAAAAGTAGAATGATTAAAAAATAATTTCCGACATTTAAACACTATTCAAGTAAAGGATATACAAGCTAAAAGTTCTAATATAATTAAAATTTTTGTAAAAGAAACATGAACCATAGGGATATCATTCAAAGGTTAAGAAAACAATTTATAATGCGTTTTGTTATAATGATTTTTCTTTAAAGAGGAATAAAAACGGATGAAGAAATGGAGAGTATAAAAAGGTCAAAAAAGAAACATAAAAGGGAAATTGTGAGCCCTCTTCATGTTGAATTTGCTTCTTTGGTGGCAAAAGAAAGTACACGTCTTTAAAGTGGCATTTAGAAGGCCCTTATCAGGTCGTAGCCGGAAGAAAAAAATTGATTGATGCAATCGGTCCATGGTTGCGTTTCTGTTCCTAGGTATTTAGGCTGTTTATGGTGATTGTAAACAACAAAAGCAAAAGAAATGACAGAGGCAAGTGCCTCGGTTGGCCTGGTACTAGCTACGGCCCTGCTTATTTGAATGCCACATACTATTAGACGAGATTCACTCCTAAGTGCCACAAGACAAGGTTCTCTCTTTAGAGGGGCATATGGAGACAGGCGCACTGATAAAAGCACATCAGATTTCCTGAAAGACAAAAGCAACTCAAATACTTGAATGCGTGGCCGCCATTTTCATTTCATACGGCACGCTTTCCTCCTGGAGGAAACAATAACCAGGACATATCGGGAGTTCTTACATGGCGCCAGGTGGGGTCGCACCGTCTTCGCCATGCGGCTTCAAAACTTTAATCTGGTCTTGGGTTAGCTGCGTTATCGTGCGAGAGCGCTTCAAAGATGGCGAGGGAGTGGCGCGTCATGTCCTTACGATGTCCCTTCTGACGTCACTGGGCTCCACACAGTCTTCATCTGTAGCCACACTGGCCATAGGTGAGTCTAAACAAGGCGTTACTGAAGTTTTGAAATAGTTGAAAAATGTTAGAGAGAAACACTGCCAGAAACCAATTCTCTGGCTTCGTGTTTCGCAACTTTAATTCGTTCAAGGGTTCTAGCTTTTGCCTCTCTTGGATTCTAAGAAAAGTTTGAATGTGGCAGCAGAGTAGCATAAACAGGAAAAATGACACTTTGCTCAAGGAAGTTCCCAAGGTAGGCACCTAGAATAGCCCAGCGAGTTAAGCTTAACAGATGAAAGAAAGCTACTTTAACACAATCGGCACATGAACTTTTCTACACGAAACACAAAATACAACATGGAAAGAACAGTTGGAAGAAATGTCAAGGTAACTACATGCACTTCACTTGCACATCACTACACGATAGAGTCATATCAGGATCGACCCACCGATTTATCTAACCTTCACTGAATAAAGACTATCTCCTGTCAAATGGTGGAATAGGAGAAAAAGGGCAGCCTTCCCACACAAATCTTCGCAAACGGCACACCAAGCGGTTGCGATTCTTAGTAAGCAATTAAAAGCAAAAAGTGACACAAGCGTGTTGCGTGGCAATTGTTTCCCAAAAAACGCAAAACACAAATGCATTAATTATTCTGTTTCCTCCATTTCGATGTTTTTTGAGTATTATAGCACAACTGTAATTGATTTACCTGTTGCATTTTTAACTGCAAGTGCACCAGTGCATGAAGTACCAAGAGCAGATCGCAGATCACTGGTGGACGGCTCTAACAAAGAAATATAAGACAGGATATCCATGGGTATGTACAGGTATCCTAGTGTGTTCAATGCAAGCATCAAAAGAACCTGATAGCTCATGTGTGCATGTGCAGAATCATGCTAGTCTATTGGAGGTTTCCCTGTAGCATATTGTCAAGTTAACATAACAATACCCCATTACATCTCTTTTTACACCTTCGTATGGAGACAATGTTGAGAGTCCAAGCTCAAAGCACATGAATTCTTGAAGAGCACATGCTAGCACTGGCATACCTGGTCTGCCATCAGTAGGTGTTCTGCGCCCTGGCCACTCAATGGTTCATTCCACTCTAAACAGCTTCTACTTTTAATGCCACAATTAGCATACATGTTAGCAAGCACACGTCCCACTGTCACTGGCCTGCTGGGAAAGCACTGCGCCATCTCAACAGTGGGCAGATGACGCTCACCATATCTGAAAATCACGCGGCCAGACACACCACTGAAGTTGGTCTGCTGTAGATATTGTTTCAAGAGCCTGTTAAAGAACAAAAACCTGTTGGAATTCTACCTGTCGTTTGGCCCAAGGGAACCCTTCCACTCCCACTATGGCTGTTCAAGTTCTAGACGGACAAAAAAAAAATCAAATTTCATGTTGTAAAATCTCGCAAAGTTAACACTACCTCATGAAAGTACTGCTCAATAGCTTTGATTTGAACAGTCAAAAACTAGGGTTTTATTCAAAGAATGGACAAGATAATAAACAAGATAATTAACAGTCCCATGTAGTGAAAGTACCATGCTTGAAAACTCAATTTGAATTTTCACACTTGTGAATGAAAGCTATATGTCAGTACTGTCATGTGATACTAAATAAATTCAATCCAGATTTTGACTTTGGAAGTAAAAAGGATCAACTCCCAACCCTGCTAGAAACACACACCCTTAAGACTTAAAAGCAGGGATTTCATAAAAGCCAGTTACTGGCGGTCTACCGCCGCCTGTAGGACCTCTTACCGCCGTTTGTTTGGATTTCATTAATGAAAATAAAAATGATATTTATGAAAAAAAAAAAAAAAACAAAAACAAATTCTATTAACCAACGACGACCACTGAAATTTTGAAATGCTACAAAAACAGCATGGTTATGATGCCCAGAACGCCGGAAATCGCATTTCCAAGCTTCTAGGTTTCAAATTCTTCTGGGAGGTGGGGGGGGGGGGGGCATGCCCCCAGACCTCCTAGGGGAAAGGGGCCTTACGGCCTTTTTAGTTGTCACAGCCACCTATTACACCTTCAGTGGCCGCCTATAACTAAAGTAACTGAAACCCCTGCTTAACATTAGTGCATTTTTGAACATGGACTGCAAAAAATATATTTAACAATTATTCCTCGAACCCGAATGGGCTTTGAGTCAATAGCCCATGAGGCCGGCG
>JAHPZR010021601.1:0-10000 GCA_019787425.1 Platygyra sinensis | reverse complement strand
TGGGAAGGCTGCCCTTTTTCTCCTATTCCACCATTTGACAGGAGATAGTCTTTATTCAGTGAAGGTTAGATAAATCGGTGGGTCGATCCTGATATGACTCTATCGTGTAGTGATGTGCAAGTGAAGTGCATGTAGTTACCTTGACATTTCTTCCAACTGTTCTTTCCATGTTGTATTTTGTGTTTCGTGTAGAAAAGTTCATGTGCCGATTGTGTTAAAGTAGCTTTCTTTCATCTGTTAAGCTTAACTCGCTGGGCTATTCTAGGTGCCTACCTTGGGAACTTCCTTGAGCAAAGTGTCATTTTTCCTGTTTATGCTACTCTGCTGCCACATTCAAACTTTTCTTAGAATCCAAGAGAGGCAAAAGCTAGAACCCTTGAACGAATTAAAGTTGCGAAACACGAAGCCAGAGAATTGGTTTCTGGCAGTGTTTCTCTCTAACATTTTTCAACTATTTCAAAACTTCAGTAACGCCTTGTTTAGACTCACCTATGGCCAGTGTGGCTACAGATGAAGACTGTGTGGAGCCCAGTGACGTCAGAAGGGACATCGTAAGGACATGACGCGCCACTCCCTCGCCATCTTTGAAGCGCTCTCGCACGATAACGCAGCTAACCCAAGACCAGATTAAAGTTTTGAAGCCGCATGGCGAAGACGGTGCGACCCCACCTGGCGCCATGTAAGAACTCCCGATATGTCCTGGTTATTGTTTCCTCCAGGAGGAAAGCGTGCCGTATGAAATGAAAATGGCGGCCACGCATTCAAGGTATTTGAGTTGCTTTTGTCTTTCAGGAAATCTGATGTGCTTTTATCAGTGCGCCTGTCTCCATATGCCCCTCTAAAGAGAGAACCTTGTCTGTGGCACTTAGGAGTGAATCTCGTCTAATAGTATGTGGCATTCAAATAAGCAGGGCCGTAGCTAGTACCAGGCCAACCGAGGCACTTGCCTCTGTCATTTCTTTTGCTTTTGTTGTTTACAATCACCATAAACAGCCTAAATACCTAGGAACAGAACGCAACCATGGACCGATTGCATCAATCAATTTTTTCTTTCCGGCTACGACCCTGATAAGGGCCTTCTAAATGCCACTTTAAAGACGTGTACTTTCTTTTGCCACCAAAGAAGCAAATTCAACATGAAGAGGGCTCACAATTTCCCTTTTATGTTTCTTTTTTGACCTTTTATACTCTCCATTTCTTCATCCGTTTTATTCCTCTTAAAGAAAAATCATTATAACAAAACGCATTATAAATTGTTTTCTTAACCTTTGAATGATATCCCTATGGTTCATGTTTCTTTTACAAAAATTTTAATTATATTTAGAACTTTTAGCTTGTATATCCTTTACTTGAATAGTGTTTAAATGTCGGAAATATTTTTTAATCATTCTACTTTTTGGGGTTTTAAGCCATGATAACGACTTTGGTATTGGACTGTTTCTTATTCAAAATTTATTCAAAACGTTGTCTGGTTAAAAACCAGTTCTTATTCACTATTTGTCAAAGATTACAGACTGAATGTCGAAAGCTGGAGTAATTTTGAGTTATTTTAACCAGAGAATGTTTCCTAAATTTTGAATATGATGTCTTTTTATCTTGATTACTCGTCCATTTTTAAAAAGTTAACTCTTATTGGTCAAAATTTTATAGGATGCGTTTGTTAGTGTGGCTAACTGGTTTGCCCAGTTTCTAACAAGGACCAATTCGTATTTCGATATGCGGTTGCGATGCTATTTTTTTTTCAGTGTATGCCATGTACGTCAGCTGGCATGGTTCCTTTTCGATTTAGAACCTCTGGGCTATGGAGTATCTACTTAATTTTTGTTTTCGTTTTGATTGCTCAACAAGTTCTAAAGACCTAGTTGTTTGTTGGGTTTGTAATGATTGTCGTATCACGAACGCAAACGCATTTAGCCAATCTCAACAAACGAATATAACGCAGTCAAACAATCGGAAAGCAAAGCAAAAATAGGAAACCTGACTCAAGAGCGCGGGAAAACACGCATAATTGCCTCTGATTGGTGTTTCTGTACCAACCAGTAGTAGGTGGTTTCATTATGTGTTGGTGGGTATTATCCACTTCGCGTAACTGCTTCTCCAGTTGGACTTCAAAAAATGCGCTGGTCTAATTTTACAGCTCTTTCCCATGCCAGAGCCTACATAATTTTTCATATCTTTTAGGAAATTCCATGTAAATGACTGTTTTTAATTGCTTGTGCAGAGACTGCGTAAGCTAAAATTGAGACAAGTCAACAAATATATTGTACGAAAATATTTTTAAAAAATCCTCTGATATAATGTATAACAGATATGCAATTATTGCACATATTGTAACGATATTAATACATGCACGAGTAATCATGACAAAGGAACTTATATAATTGAAATTTATCCTTTTTTATATAATAACCTAAGTTATTCTCGCATTTTGATTGGTTCTCGGCTATGATTTATTAGAGGACAGATGCACGATTGACGTCATCATTACAAAGTTTTTCCCTCTGCCGTTTTAAAATGGCGGAAAGTTTTCAGAATAAGGATAATATTTTACGTGACTGGGCAAAAGATAAGATAATAAAAAGTCTTGCCGAGGCATTCAACAGGTTCGAGAAGCCAGAAAACGAAAGATAAAGCCGTTTCTTTAAGAAAATGATTCAGAAATAATTTTCGAGCAGTCTCAGTCGGCAGTCGAGCGAGACTAAACCACTCACAAACTTGGTCTTAGTAAGCCGAAAACCATTGCTTTATCTCGAATTTAACAAACCCAGTAAACAAAATGTTTCTGAGATTAATTTATTTAAAAAATTCAACTCTTCCCAATGTCAAAACAAACGTTGACACACTGATTGATGTCAGGAATGAAACATCAAAACATCACTTCTTAAAATCGGTAAAATAAATACATAACCTTGCTTTCCGATGCGAATGGTCCTGTCCGTTTCATGCAAAGCAACGAACATTTTATCGCAGCTAAAATGTGTCTCCGACTCTATATCAAGCTGATTTGAGAATCACCAACCACAGAAGACAGAAATCTCCACCGTCATTTACGCTCCTTTCATTCAAAACTCGAATCAAATGGCCTCTAGGTTGACCGCAACCACAAGTTTTCCGAGGGTATTTTTTCAACTCCTGTGATTTTCAAGGCAACGTCCAAGCTTTTCGGCTCACAGGGCTGCTCCGATGACAAAAACTGACTTGATTTTTCCAGCATTTTCTTCAAGATTTGTAGATTTCGCAGCTCAATTCTGCTTTCCCTGTAAGTTTTCATTCCACGAGAAGCGACGCTCGAGTCAGGTTTGACAGTGGCGTGATTTTTCTCGACCAATCACAATTCTTTGCTACGCATAGTAACCAATGAAATTGCTTCATTTTGTATAGATCATAGATCATGTCAAATGGCTTTTTTTGTGTGTTCGCGAAAGTGGGCAAAAGCCGGGCGGGGCAAAGGCCGGCTTTCGCGTTATGTTGAAGTGTTTTGAAATAAAAAAAGGCTTTTCGTTATTATATAAAACAAATAGATTCCATATTGCCGTGCGTCTGATTCAGTAATAGATCACAGAAGACGCCAAAATGTGGTAAGAACATCAGTGACACACTCGGCTACGCCTCGTGTGCCACTTTTTTGTTCTTACCACATTTTGACGTCATCTGTGATCTATTACTGAACAGACGCACGGCAACATGGAATCTATTTGTTAAGTTGAAGCAAAACTACAATGAAAAATATTATCTATAGATGACTTGTAAGTCGTGTATAAATCGAATGTTTTCATGTTTAGATCCATTACCTTTCGAGTTATTTTGGTAGCGCTGTTTCTATGGGAGTATAAAATTGCAGCAAAAAGTTGAGAAAATTCGACGAATGCTGTTCTGAATTATATAATATGTACATTAATTAAACATTTATCAATTAACACTTAGTATCATGCTTACTTTCGAAGAGCAGCTGGTCACAAGAAATTCAACTCTACTATACTCAGCCCACCCCTATCCCCTCCGCGACCCACCTGTCTTACTCTTAAGTATACCTTTTCGTTGCTAGACTGCAAGCGGTCTCTCTTTTCTTCGAAAATCCTTGGAGAAAAAACGCAAAACAAGCAACGTGAGAGTGTGACGTGGAGAGCGCGACGCCCGCCCTACTTGCACAGCTCGCAACTTGGCATATCATGCTCGCACGCTCACAACCATTCACTTGCGTATTGTGTCGCGTTCTGTTTTGCGTTCTTCCCCACGGATTTCCGAGCTAAAGAGAAACTGCTCGCATTCTATGGTTTTGTAAATCGATAATATCATCACTAAAAGAATTCGGATCGTCATTGGCATGTCTCTGTTGACGCACTTAAAATTTCGTGTTTAGTTCGTACTTGTTTCCTTGGTAGGTTTGGTTTGTATTTAAAATTGCTCGCGGGTGACTTTAGTTTTGTCCTAGGTTTATAGGACGTTTATTTTAGGGGCAACCAAATAATCCCCACTGTGACTCAGTGCACTTAGCTGGTGCCCAGCTAAGTGCTTTGTGATGTGAAGACGAGATTGCCCCGAACGAATTGTTGTGATAAACGGCTGAATGCGTGGTGCCAGACTAGGTCGGGTACTCTAGAATTTTGTTGCTGAATCCGTATTTTTTTTGGAAACTGATTACTGTGATAATCTGTGATTTTTTTAACCAAGCTATCGTTATATAGCAATTTGGATTTTATACTACCAAAAGCATAACCTGATCGAGGCTTCGGTTTGTGGCGGCGAGCGAAAGGAGAACGAAGCGAGAACGAGAAGAAAAGAGATCTGAGGAAGAACGTGAGAGGGGTGAGAGGGTTCACCCCTTTTCTCGCCCCAAGCCCCTCACATTGTTTTCCGTCATTCACGCCGATACGCAGCTCCCAACTACCAACCGAACGCCTGGCACAGGCTAACAAAACAGCATAGCTCTGCCTGCATCTAATACTCGGATGTTCCTTCATCTTTGAGCATTGTCTTCGTTCACCTGTTTTCTCTTGTTTCAGCATCAATAGATCACTACCATTGAATAGGCCTTATCGCGGTTTTGGACGCCATCTTGACGGGTAGGCAATGATGTCAGAAATTACAACGTTTGTATGGGAATCCGATGGCATATAACTTTTTCAAAATTGAAGTTTTCAACAATTTGTTAATCAAAACGTTAAGATACTAGGTACAAGATTGTGACAGAAGCTGTGGACAGGTTTCCATCACTTGGTTTAAATTTTAATGGTTGCACTTCACCTTGTATGTCAGATGTCTTCCAGCAGAAGAAGATAAATCTAGATCAGAGTCTCTTTCTCCCAGATATTTTCAATACATTCTGATTTTAATTTTTCCTGCGAGTTCTCTTGATTTTTCTTTTTGTCCATTGAAAAAGCTGGAGTTCGTTCGTCACTAGAGGGGTACTTCCAGTATTCGTGTGAATAGTCAGGTTGTCTTCTCTCTCGGTGTCCGCAATATTCTCCTCTACGACTTTTACATCTTATGTTTGTTTCCCGGATGAGTGAGTCATATTCGCGTGGCTGACTCGTGGTGGGCGTCAGTGTTGTCGTACCCAGGCCTTATAACCACGTTTTACTATTTTCTCTATTAACTGTTTCATTCTCATAACGAGGCTGGTAGATCAGATTAATTGACAGGAGTGACAGATGATCCTCCCTGGTGGTCGATATTTTCGTACAGGAGGCCTTGCAACTCTGTTCTGCCAGCGGCTCCTTCTTCTGGGGGTGTCCATGGCAGGAATGACAACGTTTCCACCGGGACGTCAAAATTGCCTGGGCCGTTATTTGTGGCATTTGGCGGGAAAATCTCGCTGTAACGAACTGTTGCGTAGGGTGATATTTCCTTGGCGGCCTGCCCCTGAAGGAAATGGCCAAGTTACAGCGTAGTGAGAACTTTGAACAACTCTGAACAGCTGAAAACAGCGAACCCAAAAGTAACAGAAGCATTTTTTTTTCCATGACTTACTGTGCTTCTGAAAAGTTTACCAGCCAGTACTGCCACAACGATAAAAATTCACTGATCCGACAACTGAATTTATAGTGATTTCCATGAACGTCAGCCCTAAAATAACACATCCTGAAATGGCTTATTGATGACTGAATGGGTCGACTAGTGTTCTATATACTGACAGAGCAAATCAAGGAGAGTACTTAGAATACGAATAACAATAACGATAGCGATAAACGATAGCGATAACACCAGCACCAGCACCAGCACCAGCACCAGCACACAGCACCAGCACCAGCACCAGCACCAGCACCAGAAACAGATACAGTACCAGAAAAAGAAACAGCAACAAAGACCGCACCAGCACCAGCACAGCACCAGCACCAGCACCAGCATCAGCACCAGCAACTGCACCAGCACCAGCACCAGCACCAGCACCAGCACCAGCACCAGCACCAGCACCAGCACCAGCACCAGCATCAGGCCCAGCACCAGCACCAGCACCAGAACCAGAACCAGAACCAGCACCAGCCACCAGCACAAGTAACAGCCTCAGCACCAGCAACAGTAACAGCCAATATCGAAATCACGAATTGGTCTTGTTAGCGAAACTGGGCCCAAACCCAGTTAGCCACCACTAACAAAACGCAATCACTATAAATTTGGACCAATAAGAGTTAAACTTTTTAAAAATGGACGAGTAATCAAGATAAAAAAGACATTCATATTCAAAACATTTAAGGACACATTCTCTGGTTTAAAATAACTCAAAAAATTACTCCAGCTTTCGAACATTCAGTCTGTAATCTTTGACAAATAGGGGAATAAGACACTGGTTTAAGTCCAGGACACAACGTTTTGAATAAATTTTGAAATAAAGGGAAGAAACAGTTCACAATACCAACAAGTCGTTATCATGGCTTAAAACCCCAAAAAGTAGACTGATAAAAAATAATTTCCGACATTTAAACACATATTCAAGTTAAAGGATATACAAGCTAAAAAAGTTCTAAATTATAATTAAAAAAAATTTTTGTAAAAAGAAACATGAACTTCATAGGGATATCATTCAAAGGTTAAGAAAAACAATGTATAAGGCGTTTTGTTAATAATGAATTTTCTTTTAAAGAGGAATAAAAACGGGATGAAGAAAATGGAGAGTATAAAAAGGTCAAAAAAGTAAACCATAAAAGGGGAACTTGTGAGCCGCTCTTCATGTTGAATTTGCTTCTTCTGGTGGCAAAAAAGAAAGTACCACGTCTTTAAAGTGGCAATTTAGGAAGGCCCGTTAGCAGGGTCGTAGCCGGAAAGAAAAAAATTGATTGATGCAATCGGTCCATGGTCTCGGGCGTTTCTGGTCCCTAGGTATTTAGGGCTGTTATGGTGATTGTAAACAACAAAAAAGCAAAAGAAATGACAGAGGGCACGTGCCTCGGTTGGCGCTGGTACTAGCTACGGCCCGGCTTCAATTTTGAATGCCGACATCACTATATTGAGACGAGATTCACTTCCTAAGTGGCCACAGACAAGGGTTCTCTCCTTTAGAGGGGCATCATGGAGACAGGCGCACGATAAAAAGGCACATCAACGCACAATTTCCTGAAAGGGACAAAAAGCAACTCAAATAGCTTGAATGCGTGGCCGCCAGTTTCATTTTTCATACGGCACGCTTTCCTCCTGGAGGAAAACAATAACCAGGACATATTCGGGAGTTCTTACATGGCGCCAGGTGGGGTCGCACCGTCTTCGCCATGCGGCTTCAAAACTTTAATCTGGTCTTGGGTTAGCTGCGTTATCGTGCGAGAGCGCTTCAAAGATGGCGAGGGAGTGGCGCGTCATGTCCTTACGATGTCCCTTCTGACGTCACTGGGCTCCACACAGTCTTCATCTGTAGCCACACTGGCCATAGGTGAGTCTAAACAAGGCGTTACTGAAGTTTTGAAATAGTTGAAAAATGTTAGAGAGAAACACTGCCAGAAACCAATTCTCTGGCTTCGTGTTTCGCAACTTTAATTCGTTCAAGGGTTCTAGCTTTGCCTCTCTTGGATTCTAAGAAAAGTTTGAATGTGGCAGCAGAGTAGCATAAACAGGAAAAATGACACTTTGCTCAAGGAAGTTCCCAAGGTAGGCACCTAGAATAGCCCAGCGAGTTAAGCTTAACAGATGAAAGAAAGCTACTTTAACACAATCGGCACATGAACTTTTCTACACGAAACACAAAATACAACATGGAAAGAACAGTTGGAAGAAATGTCAAGGTAACTACATGCACTTCACTTGCACATCACTACACGATAGAGTCATATCAGGATCGACCCACCGATTTATCTAACCTTCACTGAATAAAGACTATCTCCTGTCAAATGGTGGAATAGGAGAAAAAAGGGCAGCCTTCCCACACAAATCTTCGCAAACGGCACACCAAGCGGTTGCGATTCTTAGTAAGCAATTAAAAGCAAAAAGTGACACAAGCGTGTTGCGTGGCAATTGTTTCCCAAAAAACGCAAAACACAAATGCATTAATTATTCTGTTTCCTCCATTTCGATGTTTTTTGAGTATTATAGCACAACTGTAATTGATTTACCTGTTGCATTTTTAACTGCAAGTGCACCAGTGCATGAAGTACCAAGAGCAGATCGCAGATCACTGGTGGACGGCTCTAACAAAGAAATATAAGACAGGATATCCATGGGTATGTACAGGTATCCTAGTGTGTTCAATGCAAGCATCAAAAGAACCTGATAGCTCATGTGTGCATGTGCAGAATCATGCTAGTCTATTGGAGGTTTCCCTGTAGCATATTGTCAAGTTAACATAACAATACCCCATTACATCTCTTTTACACCTTCGTATGGAGACAATGTTGAGAGTCCAAGCTCAAAGCACATGAATTCTTGAAGAGCACATGCTAGCACTGGCATACCTGGTCTGCCATCAGTAGGTGTTCTGCGCCCTGGCCACTCAATGGTTCATTCCACTCTAAACAGCTTCTACTTTTAATGCCACAATTAGCATACATGTTAGCAAGCACACGTCCCACTGTCACTGGCCTGCTGGGAAAGCACTGCGCCATCTCAACAGTGGGCAGATGACGCTCACCATATCTGAAAATCACGCGGCCAGACACACCACTGAAGTTGGTCTGCTGTAGATATTGTTTCAAGAGCCTGTTAAAGAACAAAAAACCTGTTGGAATTCTACCTGTCGTTTGGCCCAAGGGAACCCTTCCACTCCCACTATGGCTGTTCAAGTTCTAGACGGACAAAAAAAAAATCAAATTTCATGTTGTAAAATCTCGCCAAAGTTAACACTACCTCATGAAAGTATGCTCAATAGCTTTGATTTGAACAGTCAAAAACTAGGGTTTTATTCAAAGAATGGACAAGATAATAAAACAAGATAATTAACAGTCCCATGTAGTGAAAGTACCATGCTTGAAAAACTCAATTTGAATTTTCACACTTGTGAATGAAAGCTATATGTCAGTACTGTCATGTGATACTAAATAAATTCAATCCAGATTTGACGTTTGGAGAAGTCAAAAGGATCAACTCCCAACCCTGCTAGAAACACACACCCTTAAGACTTAAAAGCAGGGATTTCATAAAAGCCAGTTACTGGCGGTCTACCGCCGCCTGTAGGACCTCTTACCGCCGTTTGTTTGGATTTCATTAATGAAAATAAAAATGATATTTATGAAAAAAAAAAAAAAACAAAAACAAATTCTATTAACACAACGACGACCACTGAAATTTTTGAAATGCTACAAAAAACAGCATGGTTATGATGCCCAGAAACGCCGGAAATCGCATTTCCAAGCTTCTAGGTTTCAAATTCTTCTGGGAGGTGGGGGGGGGGGGGGCATGCCCCCAGACCTCCTAGGGGAAAGGGGGCTTACGGCCTTTTTTAGTTGTCACAGCACCTATTACACCTTCAGTGGGCCGCCTATAACTAAAGTAACTGAAAACCCCTGCTTAACATTAGTGCATTTTTGAACATGGACTGCAAAAAAATATATTTAAACAATTATTCCTTCGAACCCGAATG
>JAHPZR010021599.1:0-16549 GCA_019787425.1 Platygyra sinensis | reverse complement strand
TTGACGCCATGCTTTGTTTATGATCACAACAGATGCCGAGAAACTTTGGCCTTGGCATTCCTCCGATGTTACTAAGGAAGGTATGCTTACCTCAGCTGAGGCAGTGTTACCTGACATAAATTGTTGTTGTTTTTTTGTTTTACAAAAAATAATTAACTCCAGCATGCTTCATGTTTTATAACTATGTCATATCATATTTCCTTCCTTGACACCATATTTTGTTTATTATTACAACAGATGAGAAACGTTGGCCTTGGCATTCCTCTGATGTTACTAAGGAAGGTATGCTTACCTCAGCTGAAGTGTTACCTGACATAAATTGTTGTTGTTGTTTTTTTACAAAAAATGATTAACTCCAGCATGCTTCATGTTTTATAACTATGTCATGTTTCCTTCCTTGATGCCATATTTTGTTTATTATTACAACAGATGAGAAACGTTGGCCTTGGCATTCCTCTGATGTTACTAAGGAAGGTATGCTTACCTCAGGTGAAGTGTTACCTGACATAAATTGTTGTTGTTGTTTTTTTACAAAAAATAATTATCTCCAGCATGCTTCATGTTTTATAACTATGTGATGTTTCCTTCCTTGATGCCATATTTTGTTTATCATTACAACAGATGAGAAACTCTGGCCATGGCATTCCTCTGATGTTACTAAGGAAGGTATGCTTACCTCAGCTGAAGTGTTACCTGACATAAATTGTTGTTGTTTTTTTTTTGACAAAAAATAATTAACTCCAGCATGCTTTATGTTTTATAACTATGTCACGTTTCCTTCCTTGATGCCATATTTTGTTTATCATTACAACAGATGAGAAACTCTGGCCTTGGCATTCCTCTGATGTTACTAAGGAAGGTATGCTTACCTCAGCTGAAGTGTTACCTGACATAAATTGTTGTTGTTGTTTTTTTACAAAAAATAATTAACTCCAGCATGCTTTATGTTTTATAACTATGTCTTGTTTCCTTCCTTGACGCCATATTTTGTTTATTATTGCAACAGATGAGAAACGTTGGCCTTGGCATTCCTCTGATGTTACTAAGGAAGGTATGCTTACCTCAGCTGAAGTGTTACCTGACATAAATTGTTGTTGTTTTCTTTTTACAAAAATAAATAACTCCAGCATGCTTTATGTTTTATAACTATGTCTTGTTTCCTTCCTTGACGCCATATTTTGTTTATTATTGCAACAGATGAGAAACGTTGGCCTTGGCATTCCTCTGATGTTACTAAGGAAGGTATGCTTACCTCAGCTAAAGTGTTACCTGACATAAATTGTTGTTGTTTTCTTTTTACAAAAAATAAATAACTCCAGCATGCTTTATGTTTTATAACTATGTCTTGTTTCCTTCCTTGACGCCATATTTTGTTTATTATTGCAACAGATGAGAAACGTTGGCCTTGGCATTCCTCTGATGTTACTAAGGAAGGTATGCTTACCTCAGCTGAAGTGTTACCTGACATAAATTGTTTTTTATAAAAATTGAACTCCAGCATGCCTTATGTTTTATAACTATGTCCTGTTTCTTTTTTTTTACCCCATGTTTTGTTTATGATCACAACAGACGATAAACGTTGGCCATGGCACTCCTCCGATGTTACTAAAGAAGGTATGCTTGTCTCAACTGATTGTTATCTGACACAAATTGTTTTTAACAGTAGGAGAATGAACTCCAATATGCCTTGTGTTTTACTAATTCCGTTTCTTTCCTTGGCGCCATGTTTTGTTTATGATCATAACAGATGAGAAACTTTGGCCATGGCAGTCGTCCGACGTTACCAAGGAAGGTATGCTTACCTCAATTAACTGAATTGTTATCTGACACAAATGTTTTTAATTTAGGATTATTAACTCTCAGCTGAGCCCTTAGACCATGCCATGGCAAATATTTTATCGGTCATAAGTCTACATGATTTCTGCTGTTGTCTGCATGTTACTTCGTGGATTTTGACACCTCTGTAAACAGTGATTAGAACTGTTTGAGAGTATAGAACTGATATCATATTTGCCGTCGTACCTTTTTCTTCAGAGACGCTGTAGCTTTACTTCGAGAAATCTATACACCAGCTTGTCTAGTGAAATACTAATTTTTCCAATGTTGCTAAGAAAGGTGTGCTTGCCTAACTTGTTATCTACACAAATTGTTTTTAACGAACCCCAGCATGCCTTGTGTTTTACTAATTCTGTTTCTTTTCTCGACCCCGTGTTTTGTTTATGATCACAGCAGATGAGAAACTCTGGCCATGGCAATCTTCCGATGTTACTAAGGAAGGTATGCTTACCACAAATTTTGTTTTTTCGAACAAATTTCCTCGGGCATGCGTAACATAGACCTAAGATGAGATAATTAAGCCGGACCCCACTTTCCATGGGTTTATAGGGTTAACAACCAACTCGGGATGTTGGGAGAACACGAGGAAAGCTTGTAAATCACCCAGGAAGCCTTTAGAATGAAAACACAGACTCTCACAGTGCACCGACAAATTAGTGTTGTTTTGGTAGCGTTCCTTTTAGCCAATCCAATTTTGTTGAGAAATTGGCGGAAGTTTTGACTGCTCCACGTTCTCATGCAATAATTCCGTCTTTATCATTCACTTGACTATGATCACGTAACCATCGTGACAAAGGCAAAGGGCGAGCCTGTTCGCTATTCTTTTTGTCTTTGGCATTTTGATAACTACAAACTTAGAGGATAGTATAATGTTTGTTTCATAACTAGTCTTGTTTCAAAAGGTAAATGAATGTTGACGCCATTGGGTGTAAAGTTCAAGTAGTGTTTAGCCCTTGGTCAGTAACTCTCGTTAGATATTTTATCCTCGCGAGGGTTACGCGAGGTTCAAGCAATGAGATTTAAATGCAAATTGTATGAATATTATGAAGTTGTTAGAAATTTGTTGAAGCTGTTAGAAATGATATCCTCTCAGATGATCCTCCATTGGAAGCTATAGCACTTCCAGTTTTTATTAATTGTAATATTTCGCTCGAGCGCGATTGGTCTAAACGTGTCACGTGACTGAATGTTCCCCAACTAAAACTGTCGAATATCCAAGCCACTATAAAGTTTAAAACCTGTTTTTATTTTGATCCTGATGTCAAAACTCCAATGCTTACTTTGCTGTAGCCAAGACCAACCTATAAGGGAAATTATTTGCTGCTAATATTACACAAAAAGTACTGTTGAGGAGATAGTTCTAGTATAACCAAATACTATTTAATCATATTTTAGAGGGAGAAAGCTTGGAAGACGACCCACCCGTGCTGGTATCTTAAAGGTACACATCATTAGCTTGAACAGAACAAAAAGTACTCTAATGTAAGCCTCTAAGCTTATTTAATGTCAAGAGAAGGTTGAAAGCACGCACGAAGAGGTGTTAATTAACAGAAAGAAATCAAAATAAATTACAGAAGGCTGACATGGTAAAGAACAAGCGAGTTAAGAATTTCGGTTAAAAGGTTCCTTAAGTAACTCCTAAACTTTAGTGTTTCGGCCTTAACGCAGTCTGATTGTTCTTAAGTAACACAATTACATGATACAAATGAACATGTAAGAGTTCACATATTTAAACTGTGGAGGATGATATTAAGATGCAATTGATCATCACAGTTATGAACACATCTTAAGCAGTTCAGGCCTGAAATTTTTTCAGACTTTGAAGTCACAACTGCATGCTTAAGTTGTGTGCATAACTGCGATGATCAATTATTTCTTCATACAACTACTTGATGTCCAATTTAGAAATAATTGGATTCCAATAACCATGTCTCCGTTGAAATAAGGGCCTTTTTACAAGGAGAGAGGGTTACCCTAGCACTCTCACATTTTACTCTTGTTTTCTTCGTCCTGTTTACAGGGCAGCCAAGTTTACCCGGGTAGGCGGGTTGTCTGCATGCTAGTGTCATCCCGGCAGCTGAATTAACTTTTTCTCTTGAAACCACTCCAGGTAGGGTTAACCCGCCTACCCGGGTTAACTTTCGAATTGTTTTCAGACTCTTTGAGTATAACCGCGCATTACGTTGTCCCGGATTGTTGGTTACCCTACCTGTGAAATTTTGCCGGCTGGTAAACCAGGGGTATCTTTTGTCCTCCAGCTAGGGTAACCCTCCCTCCTTGTAACCTGCCATCAGGCGTCCCTTACATTTTTTGTCAGGCGGAAAGGTACGCCTGATACAATTACTTGACTATTTGTCTGTTGCTAGTCCAGAATCTGGACTTTTCTCTGATTGGTCAAGAAACAAAAAGGTACTTAGAACTGAGCCATGATTGGTTACCTTTATGGCGGTGTGATTTCCGGTAAAAAAAATCCTGCGTGCTGATGAATTCCATCATGACGTCTGATGACTGGCGAGCGAAGAGAGCGAGTTTTTGTCAGCTTTAAATGCTTCTCTTCAGAGTTTTGTTTACAAAACTCTCAATGGTGAACAAATAGAATGCATACATAGAATCGCATGCCATGGGAGAGATGTTTTGGCGGTGCTACCGACGGGATTAGGCAAGAGCGCTATGTAGGTATTACCACCGTTTTCGTTGATACAAGACTTTGGAAAACAAAACACCCGCGGAAACGTTTCCAAAATTTCCGTCAATCATACATGTTATCGACAGATCGGATCGAAATCCACCAATCACAGCCCACTAGCATTACGTAAAGAAGGTCAGAAGGTCACACTAATGGCTGTGATTGGTGGATTTCGATCCGATCTGTCGACAACACGCAACACTTCGCAACACTTAATTAGGGAGCGGCAGACCAATAGTCAAGTAATTGTATCAGGCGTACCTTCCCGCCGCGACAAAAAATATAAGGGACGCCTGATCGCAGGTTACCCTCCTTGTAAACAGGCCCTATAAAGCGTGTATATCAGTTTATACTAATCCCTGCTTAACGTGTTGTATTTTGCAGAGGGCTGTTTCAAATATGGACCAGGCCAACTAGGAATACTTCTCCCGGCGGGCTACAAGATAATTTCACTGGTCGTGATACAAAACAGTTTAATAAAGTTCTCTGTAGTTACAAAACTAGCCTCTATGTCTCAATGAACATTTTCAAAATACACAATAATCATTCAAATGGTACAAACAACTGGTTAACAATAATAGAAAAAGCCTGCTGATGAAATTATTCCATGTGGCTTCTTCAAGCTATGCATCTGTTCATGACATGAAAAAAAAAACTAAATTTAAACTATTAACCAAGGCACTCTTCTGAAGTGCACTAACTACATTATTATTGAGTGTCCTGTAATCTTTGATGCCAAGTACAAGTTAAATAACATTCGTTGAACTCACGAGCGCCTAGATTACTTGTTAACTCGAGAATAATTGTAAGAAACAGAAACTCTTTGACTGACTAATCAGCAAAAATTGTGAGCTCTTGTCCCTCTACCCGAGTGTAACTCGAGTGTAATTCTAAAATGTACTAATGCTCACCAATATACCTGTAACATCAACCCCATCCATGCACCCACCCATCCCACAGCATATGAAGGACACCTACCCTGAATAAGCTCATAGGAACTTAACCCTTTACAGTTTAGTAACTAGGATGACAGTTTGAGTTTTGTTGCCGTTAAATTAACTATAAACTTTACAATGCAATCTATAACCTTGCACAGTCACTGAACAGCATCTCCGACCGGATCTCAACTAGCTCGTACTGTGGAAGAAAAAAAAAACAAAAATGATCTTTGAAATCCATTTTTCCTATCAAACGCAAGACGTTCTACTACTTGTTTTCTACTCAGTGAACAGTTAATTTGAGCTTCTGGTTAAAAAATCTTATGGTTCGGCAGTTTCCTTTCGTCTTTTTCATAAGCAGTCTCGTGATCTAAAACAAATGGAAACAAAATCCAGACCTGAAACAAATTTAAAATCGCATCACACATTTCTGGATATTATAAATAAGAACCGTTTTTCTGTCAGGGAATTTTAGGGGTTAGTACCCTGTGATGGGATTACCAATTCAATTTAGCGAGGGGGGGGGGGGAGGTGAGGGGCATGCCAGTGTACAAACCTCCTGTCTCTGCTGCCAAAAAGCATACAAACCTTGAGTTTTAAAGCTGTCTAAACGCTTCAATACCAAGGAATGGAACACAATTCAGCTCTGAGCACATGCATCCAAACTCCGGCGGCCCCACTGGCACCATCTTGGGCTTATTAACCCTTCCGGATCCGCATTCCTGGTCAATGCATACCGGACACGGAGAAAGCCTTCGTAATACTCGGACACGTGACGTTTGCATAGGTATTGGCATTCCTTATCCAGGACTATGGCTTGTCCTTCGTAGGAAACAATTTACATATTTTTTAGTGATTCGTACTGATTTGAACTACTGCGACTAGCTTGCCCTACAGATTGCTGTTTTTCAAAGAAAGTCGGTGTCGGCTCAGTCTCGGTGAAAGTGGTGGATATTTCGTATCCACCATTATTCACCCCCACTTCGGTGAATAATTGCTAAATAATGAGGTGGGGATGAATCTGCTACATTGTAAGATGCACTCACACCGCCGTGCAATAAGGTGGAGACAATAGGCCATTTCCGAATTACCTTTAGCCTCTTTTTCAAACCGAGTCTTGGTGCTCATTCTTTCATATGAAAATGAGTGTTCATTCACATGCAAGGATGAGCACCAAGACTCGGTTTGAAAAAGAGGCTAAAGGTAATTCGGAATGGCCTATTGCAACCAGATCAAATAATGAACTACAAATATTTTAGGGCTTTTTTTAAATCATGATAGAGAAATAAAAGAAAAATGTAAAAGAATATTGAATATCGAACCAAACTTCGGATTTTATGACGCAAGATCCTATAGCTATGCTTATTTGAGGGTCTGGATGGGGGGGGGGGGGGGGTACAAATGTCAGTTGTCAGTTAAAATTTTGGCCACTTGTCTGTTGTCAGTTAAATTTAAGGCCATTTGTCAGTTGTCAGTTAATTGGCTGTTAATAATTAATTAAGTAATTTAGTTATTTCTTTTTCATCCAAAATTTATCTCAAAAGGCACATTAAATGTAAATTGTATCACGAATTCGAAAATTGCTACACTAATAACCTTTCTTTTCAAATTTGGAGTTATCTAAAAATTCTGCTTGTTTCAAACAAAGGTTAATAAGAGACTTGATGGTGCGTTATCATGATGACATCATGCTATTATGGGTGACAAATTACTCTTTAATTTTAGCGCGAAAATTTCAGAATTAATTTGTAATTTCACATGAGACACAAAACATAAGCTGTAAACAACGCAATATCGTTGTCTCTTGCTCGCCTTACTTTCCATCATACTGAACTGATCTTCTGGCACCCAAATGACGTCAGCGGCTCCTGTCACGTGATATCTTTGCCGCGCAAATCGAAATACCATTATTAAGGGCAAAATAGCACAACTTTGAAGGCTTGTAAAATCGCCAATTTTAACCTCAAACATCTAAAGCTTTGGAATCGTGTATTTGAAACAATATATTTCAAAAATATGTGAAAAAATTTCGCTTCATAAGCACTTTAATGCATGAATTTACATACGATCAACCGACGCCACTAAAATCTGACGTGTAACGATCGCTCCAGGAAAGGTGTCAAGAAGCAAGCACGCGCGGTGGTTCGCACAGCTGTAAAGCTACAAAATGTAGTCATACATTAGGCCACTGTAATCATAACATTAATAATTTCAAGAAAAAGAAATGTTACTTAGTGCATTATGTGAAAACAAGAGCGAAAATATTCTGAAAGCCTAGCAGTACCCAGAAGACCCAGAAGGATTTCCGGACTAACTTGCACGCTTATATTTACACCACTACATGAAACAAATACACAAGCACTAAGAATGCATACTGTTCATTTCGCTTCCTGAGTCACTCGGCATACTTGAAAGTTTCCACTGCTCGTCCGTTGCGATGGCGAAATTATCACTTAGTTTCCCGCCCGGTTTCGGTGTAATCCGATAACTATATCGAAATCTTCAAGGCCTTTGAATAAGGTGCTTTTTGAGAGCGTGTACTGTATTTAAGTCATTCATCGGAATACGGCTTCTATGTCTTTCGCATGCCGTATCCGAATTAACGCTGTAAAAGCTTACAATCGCTTTAATAACGCTAGCCTGCGTAGCTTGGCGGTTTTTAAGCAAGTTGATCGAGCCAAGAAAGCGGGGAAACCGCGATAACAAACGCCAAAGTCGCCAGGAGCGTAACGCCAGCATTGGCAGCCATCATGTAAGCTGGCGAGTGCTCGGGACTGCTCAGCGTGAGTTTGTAAATTCGAGATCATAGTTGAAATGACCCTGATGTACATGGATCATTCCAATCTCGTTCCCAGGGTCTCTCATCTTAGTGCCCCCAGGAGGCGGTAAGATGAGAGACCCTGGGAACGAGGTTGGGATCATACAGTGAATTATTAACGAAATATGACATTCAAACTTCCTGCTGCTAAGACTTAATATAAATCGTGCATTTGGTTGGCGAAAAGAGTAAAACATTGTTATTTACAATAGGTTTTGAAGGATATTTACCGGTAGGGCAATAAGATCTTTAGTCAGTTGTCAGTAAAATCCTCTACAAATGTCAGTTGTCAGTTAAATTTTAGGCTATTTGTCAGTTGTCAGTTAAAATTTTCGCCATTTGTCAGTTGTCAGTTAACCCCATCCAAACCCTCTTATTTGTTGTTATTGTTGTTGTTGTTTTTATTAACTTGCAGTTGCTGCTTTGTTTGTCATAAGTTACCTTCTTGTGTGTTGATTTTAATGTCTTCTTTTCTTTTTCTTTCATGTAAATTAAGGAGCTTGATTTGTCAGGTTACTGGACAACAAACACTGATGCCAACACACTGCGATAAAAAGCTTGCTCGAGACTATGTGTCCTAAAATATGGCGCAGGCTTGTCAGGTTTCATTAATGTATACTTCATGTAACTATAAAAAGCTGGCCCTCGGACGTGTGAAGTGATGCGAAGTATATATGAAAAAACTCATATTTGAAATGCGGTTGTACAAGCCCTGATTTTTTCAGGCTTCTTCTTTCCAATTCAGCTTAAATTGGAACTGCGTTGATCATTCTTCACTTTCATCTACAACCGCAGTTCAAAATATGAACTAGTAGTAACCACAGGTTAGAAAGTGCGGGCCTAAAAGCACTTGAGGAGCTTTTGTTAAGATGTTCGGAACAGAGAAGACCGTAATGTGTGCCTTGTTTTGAAAGCGTGGCAGAAAATTTGCGTTACTTTCGGTTCTCACCAAATTTGAACAGTTTTGTCAAGTTACCTAATTAAATATTCAAGAAGAAGGCGCCGGTCCCGGAGGAGTGTCTATTTGCTCAAAATTGAGGCAAAATCTCTCAGAGATAGAAGTCAGGACATTGTAAGGATACAGAGAATAATTTGGGACCATTTGCTGGCTTTAAAGGATGAAATTATCCAGAAGCAAGCTTTATTTTCGCTTCCGTGCTGTTTTAATATATGCTGTCTGTTCTGTTTTTCTTTCAAGGTTCTCTTTTCTACCCCGCCGAGGTCATTTTTTCGTCTAAATCACGTAAGGAAAGTTTGGAATAGATGTTCCCATTCAAGGTTCAGCTCTGAGGCAATAATTCTGGGATTTTTTGACCGAAACGGCGGCTTGTGTTGTCCGTGTTTTGCGGTGGCTATGGGCGACCGTGGCTACTTCTAAGTCAACGGCAATGACACGAGGTGCAAAAAAATTGTAATTAAATTCTGTAATTCTGGTTTTCTTCCATTTCGCTGAAATCTAAACATGATAAAGCTGGATTGATAAGGAATAGATTGTACTTTTGCCGATATGTGATAGCTATTAACCCTAAAGTTTTTAATTTTTTCCGGCGAAAGTTTGAGCCGGAGCTAGTAACAGAAGCTTCGATAGACGTACTTTGATCTTCCATGTGACAGAAGACTGCATCCGGTATCCCTTGTGACAAACTGTTGTGATTGACACATTTTTCGCATTCTGATCGTTCTTAGTGGTGGAACAAAATTTTCAACATCCGGTTTCAGTGTCCCTCTTATAAACCTGGCGCGCACGCGTAATGCGCAATCCGCTGGTCACTGTCAAGATTAGGGTTGCGGGCCTCTCTTGGGCCCGCAATTAATTCATATATACTTCTCATCATTTCACTCCTCACGGGAGATATGAACTCAATAAATTGATCTCTCTCCCAATGTGTGGCTTCATAGCTCAGTTGGTAGAGCATCGCACCGCTATCGCGGAGGTCACGGGTTCGAATCCCGTTGAAGCCCTGATTTTTTCAGGCTTCTTCTTTCCAATTGCTTAAATTGGAAAATTAACTGCGATGATCATTTTTCACTTTCATCTACAACCCGTAGTACAAATATGAATATTTCTTATATATACTTCGCATCATTTCACCCCTTACGGGAGATATGAACTTAATAAATTGATCTGACTCGCTCCCAATGTGTGTCTTCATAGCTCAGTTGGTAGAGCATCGCACCGGTATCGCGGAGGTCACAGGTTTTAATCCCGCTGAAGCCCTGATTTTTTCAGGCTTCTTCTTTCCAATTGCTTAAATTGTAAAATTAACTGCGATGATCATTTTTCACTTTCATCTACAACTGTAGTGCAAATATGAATATTTCATATATATACTTCGCATCATTTTGACCCCTTATGAGAGATATGAACTTAATAAATTGATCTGACTCGCTCCCAATGTGTGGCTTCATAGCTCAGTTGGTAGAGCATCGCACCGGCATCGCGGAGGTCACGGGTTCGAATGTTATTTAAGCTCTGATTTTTTCAGGCTTCTTCTTTCCAATTGCTTAAATTGGAAAATTTACTGCGATGATCATTCTTCACTTTCATCTACAACCGCAGTTCAAATATGAGTATTTCATATTTATATAACAATCAAAACAATGCACGCGCTCTGATTGGTCAATCAGCTATGGGTTATTGTGCCGGTAAACCCATGGAAAAAATCACGCGTTTTCTGAATTATTATTGCTGCCGAGCGAGCGTAGCGAGCGTAGCAGCAGTTTATAATCTAAATATAAAAGAAAGGTAGGAAAATTTGAGATTCCGCTGTGGTTTTTAGCCTCGCTTTCAGCGGACCATAATGCTCTGCGCTGTAGAAGAGCCTCGCTTTCAACGGACCAGAATGCACTGCGAAAAGTTAATGTTTAGGGAAGCAGCGCCCAGGCCTCGCCCTCGCCACAAGCCTTGCTGGAGGTCGTGTCGCCTGGTACTCTCGTCTCCACGTTCGTGTTGTACTCGAGATAAGGACAACAACTATAAAGAAGGTCCACTGTCATCCTCGTTTTTGAGTTTCGACGCCGGTTCAGGTGAGTGCTACTCGGGTGAATTAAGGCCTGGGCCAAAAATTGTTGCGATAATTGGGACGATTTTTAAGTGATCATGCTTTCCATCGTAATAGCAGGGCTTAACACGCTCAATTGTGTCAAACGAAGCAAGTTAACCATTTTCTCTTTGGAACCACAAGGTCACGTGATTGACCACGCCCTAAAATGCGAAAAAACCATCACTTGGATTCCCACGATTAGACACGTAGAAAAATTAAGTTTTCATTTATTAAATCTTTGACTCTGTCAAAGTGTAAAGGAATCCGATTGGAATGGCATTGAACGTAAAACTGATCCATTGCTATTTGCTGTTTTCTGCTAGTGCCAGTCCTTCTCCAAGCTTAAATTGTAACACTAAGAACATATGAAATCATTTTGCCTCATTCCAGGCAGTTTTTCAAAGTAAGTATTATCCGTCATTATTCAGATGAAAAGTTGGTTCAGTAGCTTATTGCTAAATAGTGGGAATTTCGAGTCAAAGCATTTTGGGGAAAGTTGGGCGTGGTTAGTCACGTGACAGACATATGTAATATATTCTAACTCAATTTTGCAGGGCTTATGCTTACAATTGACCTTAAATTATCATCTTGGAGATAGTTTTCATTTCTCTCATTTTAGACCACCCCTCCCTTAAAATGTACAGAGACCCAGGCCTTAATTCACTTGAGTAGTGCACGATGACAATTTCATTGCAGTGTTAAAGTAGATATATGTTGTTAATGCTGGTTGATATCAAGTTTGCTGTATTTAAGTTACACTGTCGATAATACCAAGTTCGCCGCAGATAAGTTTATACACTGTAAGCTTTTCGATAGTTCTGTCGTCTGCCGTTATTATGAATAACTCTGGCGGCTCGGATCTTTCGGCGGACGGGCGTGAAAGAAAATGCAATAATATTTATTTTCGTACAGGCGGTAGCGGTCACGTATTCTCACAAAAAATTGAACGCAGTTTAAGTGGTTTTTCGCTTTGTCATTTACTCCTGTAGCTGCCATGTGCTTCTTGCCGAATTTCGCACCTTGGCTACATTCGATAATTTTTTAAAACTTCTTTCGGTGGATTTTTGTTTTACACTTGTGCAGAGGTTGCCATGTGCTTTTTGTTTGCCAATAAAATTTTTTCAGTCCTTTGTATAATCATACAAAATCAGTTAATTTTGTTAATGAAATCTTTGACCTTAACCTTATTGTGTCAATATTTCTTTCAGAAACTGACGTTATAGTGGTTATCTTGCTGAGCTGGATACGTTTCAGTTTTTTTGAACTACAACTGTACAGCTTGTTGTCTCTAAAATTTTAGTACACTTAGTTTCAGTTACAGATCACATACTGATTTAATTATATTTAGAGTAACAAAGGATAGTTGTAAGCTAATTTTAGGGATATGAAATACAATAGGGTTTAGCGGCTCAAGAATATAACCACAGTATTGTTGTAATTAAACTCCTTGACACGTATAAGCCACTGATGTAAGACTTTGAATTCAGACCGGAAAAGACATTGAGAGTGAAACATTGTATAGAGATTAGAAGAGAAATAAATGCATCAAACGAAAGATACAGTCCTTTGATGGTGAACCAGTGCCTGGAGATGTTCCCGAAAACCCTTTTCCATATTTGCAAACTTCATCCAAATTTCTGCAGCACTTTCATAGCTCTGGCTACACTAGTATAAAAGCAATAGACCACAAGTTTTTATGATTTATAGGCTGATAAACCACTTGGGATATTGGTAGAACGCTCGAAAAATTCGTAAACCACTCGCCTGCGGCTCGTGATTTACGAATTCTTCTCGTGTTCTACCAACATCCCCTGTGGTTTACGATCAGCCTTTATTATATGGCTGGTGTTTGTAGCCGATATAACGCGCGGTTGGCTAAGTGCAGCTTCACGCCAGGGCATTATTCTCCCGTAATGCCCACGGGCCGATTACGGATTATGCAAATTAGGAAAGAAAAAACACGAAAGGTTATCCAAAGCAGACCACATTTGCTTTATTTACACCAGAAGAATATCGAGTGGAAGTTTAACCCCCCCTGGAGCATCGCACATGGGAGGAGTCTGGGAACGAGTAATTCGTTCAGTAAGAAAGATTCTGAGAGTCCTTCTTAGAGAGAAATTGGTTTCTGGAGAAGCACTGCGAACATTGATGACGGAAGTTGAGGGAATTCTGAATGGTCGACCCTTGACGCCTAACAGCGATAGTTCCATCGACGCAGAACCTTTAACTCCCAACCACTTGTTACTTCTCCGTTCGAATTTAAATTTACCGCCAGGAACCTTCGAGAAGAATGATTTATACTGCCAACGTCGCTGGAAGCAGATTCAATACCTCGCGGACGTATTTTGGAAGAGATGGATGTCGGAATACTTACAAAGCTTGCAAGAGCGGCAGAAATGGATCAAGCCACGTCGTGATTTTGCTGTTGGCGACCTAGTTCTCATCGCTGATGAAAGAGTTCATCGTGGCCAATGGCCTCTAGGTCGCGTTCTCGAAGTCCACCCAGGAAGGGATGGATTTGTCCGTTCGGCCAAGGTTGCCATAAAGTCGTCTGTATTGACAAGGCCAATTTCAAAGTTGTGTTTCCTCGAGCAAGAAAGTTAAAGATCTCTACTTGATCTATATGGCTTGTTAAATTTGTGCACTAGACTTCGTGCTTTAGATGGAACACTAATGATTTTACTTGGAGACTCGCATTAGATTATCGTATAAATTCTAGTCGTTAAGTACATTTACTTAGTGAACTCAGTTTAGTTCAGGGGCCGGTTATGTAGCGACTAGAACTTTCTACGCTTTGGGCGTGTCACGTTTTTCCGTGACTCCTGGGGATTACGTAATGGCAATTTGTTTTTCTAGTACATAAGCGGTCTTGATAATTATTTTCGCAGTGCTTGTTAGCTGCCTGCAGTAAGTTTGCTGCTTTTCTAAGTTGCATTTCACTGTTGTGAACCAAAAGTATTATTATTCTGCAATTTGTTCCGTTGGAAATCGCCACAGTTTTGTAAGTATACTTTATATCGTCAGTTTTTGGTCGTTATATTATGTACTTAGACATTTTTTCTTGTTTATTTCTTCAGTTGAATCACACCGCTACCATCACGTTTATTTTTATTCGCGTTTACGTGCAAGGAGATTAAATGTAATGCATTCGAACTGTGGCTTCGTTGTCTCTAGTGTTTACTAGACCTACAGGGTTATTGACATTTTCATATTACTTCATATTTCACAGAAATGTGTCTGTTTTGAATCTCATTAGCGTTCAATCCTGGACATTTCTCCACTTTATTACAACAGTTTGGACCGTGTTCACTAATCTGTCACAAATACGGAGCATTTCGAATACGCTCTCTAAACCTGAGAAATTTGAGAGCGCTGACTTTTCGTTTTAGTGTGGACGGCAAACATTTTGAAAAACGGCGCTTTCCTAAAACGATGACGTCACGATAATCACGTGATTTCCCTGCCCGAGTTTTTCTCAAACACAAATCCAAAATAACCGGTAATTGTCGCGCTTTTTATTTCCTCTTGCGTAGTGTGGACGGCAAACACTTTATGCGCTTTCAGAGTGAAACCTCCGTGTTTAAATCCTCCGCGTACTGTGAGTGATGCCTTAGAAATACGACTGCTAACGTCCCTAAAAGGTGTTCTTCTAAATAGGATTGTGTTTATAAAAGAGCAGACCAGCTAATATAAGCTGTAATTCTTACTGGGAAAGCAGTACAATTATACTGACGAGATTTCATACTATTTACTTATTGCTATGGTTACCTTATCCAGCCAATACTGTACAGCATACGAGACAGTCAATGTATCCCCTGGGGGGCCCTCTAGAGCAGTGTGGTGTCCAGTTGTTGGATCCCAGCTTCCATGAAGATCATAGGCCATCAAGTTGATAAAGTCGAGTATTCCCGCCAATTTACTAACTTCGAACGCTTTGTCAATTGTTCCCACGCCAGCGGCCACGGCTGCCGTCAGTAGGAGGCGGGGCTTTCCGCTTACTGCCGACTCTTTCTTGATAGCGGTCAGTAACTCCTGGCAAAGGACAGTGAAGCGCTCTCTGTCCTCTGGTGGCGAGTTTCCACGATTGCCGGGGTATTCCCAGTCCAGATCAAATCCATCGAAGTCATACTGTCTCAATAAACTGAATAATATCACGTGTTAACGTGTAAAATACAGTACCTCTAAAGGCAAATTTCTCAGTTCTTACTTGTTAGTCAGTTGCTAATAAAACAATCGAGTTATGTTCGCGGCCATTAATATGTTTTAGGTGAGTGCCTCAGACTCATTTAACCCCGAACAGCTAGGCGAGCTAAATCGACCTCTGAGAAAGGCCCGGCCAAGACATTTAAATTTATGCAAAATAGTATAAACTGTATCAGTATTATTATCGCTTTGGAGGGCATTGAGAAGACCCTAAAAAAAACGAAACAGGGTTTATGTTTTAGGTGAGTGCCTCAGACTCATTTAACCCCGAACAGCTAGGCGAGCTAAATCGACCTCTGAGAAAGGCCCGGCCAAGACATTTAAATTTATGCAAAATAGTATAAACTGTATCAGTATTATTATCGCTTTGGAGGGCATTGAGAAGACCCTAAAAAAAACGAAACAGGGTTTATATCAAGTAGGGCTGGTTAGTAAGAAAAAAACCTTGCCTTTTGAGGTTTCAAAATTGTACTCAAGGAAAGTTCGATTAAGCTTGTTTGCCAAAGTCTTCACTTTAGCCGTAAAATGCGCCCCAGTGCCCAACAAAGTGATAACAAGGGAGGTTACAAATACAGAGTTTATAGTGTTCACCTGATGACAGAATCTGTGAAGACTTGTCGACTGGCTGCAGTGCGAACCATACGCGAAAATGGACTCTCTGCTCCACTTTCGTGATTCTATCCGCCAATGGCTAGAAGTGTTTTCAACTCGGGGTTCTTTTGCTTCAGATTGTTAAACCGCACGTAAATTTCATCGTCATTCCATTCGTACATAGCGATCTTGTTACTTGTGTCGATTTTGGCAAAGGAATAGATGATGTGTGTACAGAGGAATAGGTCGAAGTCTTCTGGGAAGAACTTCGCTCCTCGTGGTCGATACTGTGCCCAGTTGGTGTAATAACAAACTCGATAGTAAGCTTCACAGCTTGCAGACAGAGCCATTAAGGCTATCAGAAGAGTCAAGGCTTTCATGTTTAATCCTCTACTACTTTCCAGAGATAAAAAAGGAGAATGCTAACGGCTAG
>JAHPZR010021598.1:12500-17093 GCA_019787425.1 Platygyra sinensis | reverse complement strand
CATGAAGGAGAACCTGTGCGAATGAAGCGGGGACGGGAATGGGCACCTGCGGTGGTCGTCAAACAACACCAGGCCCCTCGTTCGTACATTGTGGCCACCCCGGATGGAACGCAGATGCGTCGAAATCGTTTCCATCTTCAGCCAACCAAGGTGGAGGCATCTCCAGCCCCATGTCCGGCATGGGAAGCAGTGGCCAGTGATGAGTCAAATCCTCGTATGCAACCAAACACAGATGCTGGTATCGAAACGCCAGAAATGGAATCACACACCAATATTCCGCAGGAGGAACAACCCGCCAGAAGAAGTCTACGGATTCGTAGACCACCACAGCGTCTTATTGAAACTATGTAGGATACTGTCAAGCTACTATAAGTTTAAACTAAAAGAACATTTGGGTGATTTAGTGGTTGTACACACCCAAAACCTTACCGGCCGTTAACGAACCTTGTTTGCTTGTTTGAACCTTGTTTATTTTTCTAAGCTGTCTTAGAAGAGGAGATGTCACGTTAGGATGTTATGCGTGACACGCATGCTCATTTAACTTGAAGACATTGAACTTTGGAATCGCGCGCGGGCTAGCCGCTTCAGAAACTTGCTCTCTTGACAACAGCATTCTATCCTGAACACCCTAAGTGAGACCAAAAATCGTTATTTGCACCCTAAGTGAGAGGACGAGTATCCCATACCTTTTATATAACACACAATTGCAATGTTGTAAAAAATACTTACGGTCGGCAAATTTCTCAAATAAATTCCAAGCCGCTCTTCCTGCCTCGGATACCTTAGATTTCCCTTCCCAATAAACACTGCCCCAATGCCTGGAGTTCCATAACCCTGCACTGTGTCTCCTCTCGCATGCTTATGGGAATAGAGAATTGCCATGTCCCAGCCATGCTTTGCATGGAGAATGTTGGCCTGCAAAACCAATCAAAAAACAAAAAATAAGGCAAAAAAATTAAAGCACAATCACGATAAAAATGCATGGAAAATATGATATCTAAGACAAATCGTTTACAAACATAAACATTTGTCAAAGCTTGTAGGATGTCCTCATTTATATCTTAAACATTTACTTATTTACATGTAGATACCCATGGTTTAACTACTTGAAATGTTACTTGAAATATGGCAACCGTTAAAAATGGCAACAGAAATGATAATACTAGATTATTACTGTTGCAAGCCAAAAATCTTAACTATTGGTTACCAAGTTATGATTCTTCTTGGTGCCACAACACAGCAAGATTAATAAACGCTGGATAGGCAATTCAGAGAAGCATATAAAATTTTGAAAAATGTTATTTTATCATATTAGGTGGTTCTGTTTGCCCTCCACAAGAAATTTTCCCACAAGAGTCTTAAACTTTACAACAGGCTAATTAAAAACTAACTGCTATATTATGATAATAACCAACAATCCGAAAGTGATGTCACTGCGTGAAGATATTTTTTGAGTTGTACTGTTTGACTACAGCTGCCTTCACTAATCTGTTATGACATACATACTAATTAACATAGCAACTTGACCACCAACCATTTGTAAATTAACTGAATATCATACTTCAAAGTGGTCTTATTAATCAATGTTACTGCCTGAGGCTTTCGATGTTACTGCCAAGGCTTTCCTTACTTTTCAAGTCATGTCAAATAACGAGCCAAATATGAAGTAATTATTAAAAAAATTTATTTGCATTACGTCTTGGGCACAAGTACTCCAAGTTGTCATTAGGAAAAGAGTTAGGAGATAAGTACCCTGTGTCTCAACCTGGGCTCAAAAATCTCCAAATCCAACAAGCATTAACCATACTAGGTCAATTCAATATATCCTGTAGTCTACTTTGTGACTTTGTAATTGTACATGCGTCATAAAATATCTTGTTCCAGGTTATGTAACTTTTCCTTCAAAGCTTTCAAAAACATATCTATCTTTTTACAGCCCAAAAATGATTTTTTAAGGCTATCCATAACTTTCAGCTTCTTCTAAGATGAATGTAATCAGGAGCCATAATCAGGGACGGAGACCGTAATAAGTCTTGAGATGCGCGCGGACCCATGATATGGGACAATTTTTCTATTTTTAGAACAAATTGCGCCATCCTGACGTCATATATCCGCGCTGATCCACGCACGTGTCTTGGGCTCTCGCGTGGATGTTGTCACGTTGTGTGATGAAATGGTGAGAGTTGCGAGATTCTCCTAACGATTTTTCACAGCGATGACAGGGAATAAGGCAGAGAAGAACCAGGGCTCTTCTATGGACTTTTAGGCTCTGATTTAATGGAAAAGGTGTGTTTTTCAGGGTCGAGAATTTCTTTAATTTCGCGCTGTAAATGAATAAAATCCGTTCGCCGGCTAGTTATTCCCGTAAACTTTTGTTTGTTTTGTAGAGAAAAGTTCTGTAAGAAAACTGTTTACTCCGGTATCGAGTTAATTTGTGAGTTTGCCAAATAATGCTTTATCATAACCAAAACCTATGTTTGATAGTTTCTTGTTGTTTCTGCTCGTTTGGCGAGTTTGCAAAAGTTTTTGAAGGCAAGTCTGACGCGTACGAGTAGTTCATTTGCATAGTGCAGCGCGTGCACTTTCAAGTCCGAGTCGGTGTTTTCAGATTGTGAACAAATCGGGAAAAAGATTTGTTCAAGAGCCATAATAGGACAGTGTCCTATTATGGCTCTTGATTTGTTTCGTTGTCTTTTCTGCTGAGATACTACAACAAATTTTACCAACTTTCACCAAAAGGCTACTAACATCATGTGTGTTTCTTTCACATAGTGAAACTTTACACTGCGAAAAAAAAATAGACAGGGAGTTTTGATTCAATTGAAATCTTTATTCGAGTTCATTACAAGCGTCATCGTAACTTTTCTGATTATTTCTACTGTATTCACATATTTTCAGCTAAGCTTTTAATATGTTCTCAAACATTAGTCAACCTTAAACATATTCAAAAATTAGAGATATTATATGAGTTCGATGTACGTTTTCACATCAAAGTACGAAGTCCAATTTGTCATGTTTGACTAGCTGTGCAAAACACGCATCGGCGGGCGCTCTCATTCATCGACAACAGAACATTTATTGGATTTTTGCACAAACAAAACTAAGCAGCATCTACGGACATAAACCTATTGTCACTTATTGGACCTTAACGCTGCCATATCCAAGCATATCCAACTAGTTTTTTTTTCTGTGTTGCAAAAAAGCTGTTAATCTTCTTCATATGTGAAATTTAGAGTGGAGTAATGTGAAGTTCTTGTAAAAGGAGCAGCGGAACTCAACTTGGTCAGCGATATAAAGCAGGACATACCTAAATTCGGCACTGTCTTCACTCAAACTGGAGCAACTTACGGCGAAAATACTTAAGCAAAATTCCAATTTCGGACGCCATTTCCCCTGCGCGACATCCGCGAAAATCCTCGCAGCAATGTACGCGCGTGTGCCGCAGGCAATGGCGCAATTTGCTCTAAAAATAGAAAAATTGTCCCATATCATGGCGCCAACCCAATACCAGAAATGGGGCGCGCTTACGGTCTCTGTCCCTGATTATGGCTCCTGATGTAATATATAACAGAAAAGATCTCATGAATTCCCCTTCATTCATTTTTTCAAATACTATTGACAAACAAGAATATTGTGTGGTTCCATAAAATAACAATACACCTTCCCAAAGGAGGAATAAAGTTATAATTGTAATTTCCAAGGGGGAGTTAGGGAGTCTCAAAATACAAAATTTTTAAAAGGAGGGTAGGGACAAAACGGAACGAAGTACCGAGACTACAAATCTTCCCACAGTCATCTTGGAGTCAAGTGGCGGAGATGAGTCCGACCACACGTTTGTAAAACTTTCCAGTATAATCTATTTTCCGGAGTAATCTTTGGATTGCATGACAAATTGATCACTTCAAATCAAACAGTAAAGCTTGTCTTACCGTTCGAGATGTAAGCATTATATCCTATATTTAAAAAAATGCAATGTTGTTTGAGTTTACTCAGTAATTTTCGGTCTCTTCTAAATCTGTGAAAACAGTATTCAAATTATGGGTCGCAGTTCCTGGAGTTTTAAACAAAATTTCGCGGTTTAACTAGCTGAATAATGTACCGATACCGCTACCTATGAAAATCATGTACTGCTCGCGCTAATCAACCGAATTAGTTCTCACAATTCAATGCCGTGAGAAGCGAAGAGGCTGGCTTTCTTTGAAGTTTGAATACATTTTAAATGTCTGAATTTGTTGAGAAAAACCTTTCTTAGGATAAAAATGCCTGTGATTATTCTATTATCTGTGTTTGTTTACACTAGTATCGGGGAGATATTTGTGCATTTTGAAAAAATGGAATCGCCTTCAAAGCACTGAAAGAATGCGAGTGCGAAAAAAGAGTATGTTCCTCCAGTTATAAAATGATACTAATCTTCAAGATTCGAATCAATGTTTATATTCTTACTTTGGCTATGTCTGCATACAATTGGCAAGAAATGAGTTTGTGCGTTAATTACAAATATTTCCAGCTTGCCATGTAAGGCCTCAGCAATGAAAGCATAAACTTGTTTAATTTGCCATTTTGACGGCCGGAACTCGTGGAGAGTAATTCCAA
>JAHPZR010021598.1:5000-7500 GCA_019787425.1 Platygyra sinensis | reverse complement strand
AATCTCGTTCCAAGTGACTCTCTTCTTCCTACGGCCAGGGGGAGGGACCCTGGGAACGAGGTTGCATTTCCCAGGTAGTTGCAATCTCGTTCCCAGAGTCCGCGCGTTTATGACCAGCGGTTATTGAACACCTGACGGTAGGTACTTGGTGTATTTTTTTTTCTATTGTTTATTTTTAAAAAAAAAAAACAATAGAAAACCACTATATGACAAAGACAAACAATAGATAACCACTATATGAAAAAGACATCAAGTATCTTCCAACCTCACGCTTCAGACAATATCAAAAACAGGAACTTGGAAAACTTGCTTTCAGTTTGATTGTGTCTTTAAGCTCAACAATGGTTTCCGAACATGCGTAGATAATATAACTTCTGCAACTTATGATGGCTCATCCTCAAACTTCTCCAAGAAGTCTCGATTTCTTGGTTCTAACCAAAATAATCACGGCTTATGGAAACGAGATAGTAGTCGCTGAGTTTATTGTGACCTTATGCGCAACAGAGTCACTTTGCAGGAAAAAGAACAAAGCCTTTTGTTTTTCTTGTTACCTGCCCGCTACTCAAAGTTTTCAGGAGCATTCGAGAAACATAATGTCCATACTGTTGAAAATAAATGG
The DNA here is from genome assembly GCA_019787425.1 of Platygyra sinensis. Classification (NCBI taxonomy): domain Eukaryota; kingdom Metazoa; phylum Cnidaria; class Anthozoa; order Scleractinia; family Merulinidae; genus Platygyra; species Platygyra sinensis. The sequence goes on along the minus strand of JAHPZR010021598.1, from coordinate 6,881 downwards.
TTAACAATGACTGTAATCCATCAGATATTTTCACTCATGCGCGATTGTTTTAAACGTGTCATTTAATAGAATATTCTCCGGCTAAAACTGAGTGTTATTCCCCAATTTTCAAAACTGCGCGTGTTGCGAAAAAAATATTTCAGTGAAAATCCACAATAGCCTCCATTTGGCGCTAAAATTATGTCGGATATTTGTCCTTGGACATTATCAGTTCCTCAAAGCTCGCAGTTACTCTTTGTTACTATTCGGAACAGATAATGTCCGCGGATAAAAATCCGAGCATATTTCCTATCCAAATGGAGGCTATAGTTTATATGAAGAGGGAGAAAATTGATTTTTCAGAACTGCATTTAATTAAAGGATGTAATAAAACAAATCGTTTTTTCAATCGTATGGAACGTTTTACATTTAATTTTTTCAACCTACAATATTTAGTCAGACGTTCTTCTTCTCTACTAAACGTTAACGCCAGTTTACATGTTGAAGAAGTAAACCTTTTTAAGCGCACACGCACATATTCGGTGGACAGTTTCCCACGGCACAGTTGGACATACACCATTGATCCATTCCAGCATTCCCTTCCCAGGCTCCTGTAGCCTTACACGATCCAGAGGGGGGTACATTGGTAGGGGGCTGGGTGCTCGGCGTGGGAGGTGGCGTGCCCTCCGTTGGTACCACAGTTGGATTTGGTCCTGTTCCCCCACCCAGTGCTTGTTTCACTGCATTTATCAGAGGGTACCTAAAACAACACAACAATGGGCTACAATTCACTTTACGTGCCACATTGAAATGTATTGTTAGGTTTATATTATTCTCCATAGGAAAAAAGATGGCGGCTGTACATTTTACCACAATACCCCGCGCGGTGGTCTCACAATTAGTGCGTTGGTCTCCGGAGTAAGCTGTCCGTGTTCGAGACCTGGCCTGGGACATTGTGTTGTGTTCTTGGGCAAGACACTTTTACTCTCACAATTCCTCTCTCCATCCAGGTGTAAAAGTGGGTACCGGCGAAGTTAATGCTGGGGGTAACATTGCGATCAGGGACTAACATCCCCTCCAGGGATGAGAGAAGTACTCCTAACCGCTTCATGCTACAAAAACCACGGTTAATTTCTCTCATTTCCATTACAATGTAATCCAACGTGGATGCGAGGCAATTTCGGGCTAAAACTGCAAAATAGCCCGAAATTGCCTCACATACATGCTAGATTTTATTGTAATGGAAATGAGTACGATTAACCGTGAAAAGGGCTATTGTTTCACACAAAAGATGTTCTGTGCTTTCTAACAATATTAGGGAGCTTAAGCAAACCACGACGACGACGGGAACGAGAACGTCACCAAACAAAAGGTTTAATGAGCAAAACAATAGCTGTGCACGTGCGTTGTAAATATTTGTACATTTCTTTGCCGTCTTCTGCAAAACAACAACGTGAAATGACCAAATTCTGCGTCGTCTACGGAACGTGGACGACGACGGCTAATTTTTCGTATTTCCATTTGGAATTACACGCCGCCATTGCACATTTAGCTCGAGCGCGTACTTACAGCCACTGGAGTACCGAAAAGATCTAGACAATTAAGAATTTCGCTGGTAAAATATAAATTCATTTTTTACTTGGTGTCGTCCTCGGCGTCGTCGTCGTGGTTGCTTAAGCTCCCTAATAGCGGCAACCACATGACATCACAAAATCCAAAATGGCGGTAAAAGCGAAAATAGGCGATAACCTTAACTCAGTTTTTGTTACTCTTGAATGTTATTTTCACCTAGTCCAGTAAAATTTGAGATTTAGTAATTACTTCAAACAATTCAAAGCCAACTTGTTGTAACAGTGGAGGTTCCCTTTAAGATTACATCGATCGCGAACATAACACAGCCCT
>JAHPZR010021598.1:0-2500 GCA_019787425.1 Platygyra sinensis | reverse complement strand
CAGTTGTTGGATCCCAGCTTCCATGAAGATCATAGGCCATCAAGTTGATAAAGTCGAGTATTCCCGCCAATTTACTGACTTCGTACGCTTTGTCAATTGTTCCCACGCCAGCGGCCACGGCTGCCGTCAGTAGGAGGCGGGGCTTTCCGCTTACTGCCGACTCTTTCTTGAAAGCGGTCAGTAACTCCTGGCAAAGGACAGTGAAGCGCTCTCTGTCCTCTGGTGGCGAGTTTCCACGATTGCCGGGGTATTCCCAGTCCAGATCAAATCCATCGAAGTCATATTGTCTCAATAAACTGAATAATATCACAGGTTAACGTGTAAAATACAGTAGCTCTAGAGACAAAATAACCTCTGAGAAAGGCCCGGCCAAGACATTTAAATTTATGCAAAATAATATAAACTGTATCAGTATTATTATCGCTTTGGAGGGCATTGAGAAGACCTTAAAAATAACAAAACAGGGTTTACAAGTTGAATTGCTTTTAGTTTCCCTTAATGAAAATACACAATATATCAAGTAGGGCTGGTCAGAAAGAAAAAAAACCTTGCCTTTGGAGGTTTCAAAATTGTACTCAGGGAAAGTTCGATTAAGCTTGTTTGCCAAAGTCTTCACTTTAGCCGTAAAATGCGCCCAAAAGCCCAACAAAGTGATAACAAGGGAGGTTAGAAATACAGAGTTTATAGTGTTCACCTGATGACAGAATCTGTGAAGACTTGTCGACTGGCTGCAGTGCGAACCATACGCGAAAAAGGACTCTCTGCTCCACTTTCGTGATTCCATCCGCCAATGGCCAGAAGTGTTTTCAACTCGGGGTTCTTTTGCTTCAGATTGTTAAACCGCACGTACATTTTATCGTCATTCCATTCGTACATAGCGATCTTGTTACTTGTGTCGATTTTGGCAAAGGAATAGATGATGTGTGTACAGAGGAATGGGTCGAGGTCTTCTGGGAAGAACTTTGCTCCTTGTGGTCGATACTGTGCCCAGTTGGTGTAATAACAAACTCGATAGTAGGCGTCACAGCTTGCAGACAGAGCCATTAAGGCTATCAGAAGAGTCAAGGCTTTCATGTTTAATGCTCTACTACTTTCCAGAGATGAAAAAGGAGATTGTTAACAGCTAGGTGTACAAACTTCAACCAAGTTATTCAACTGTGTAATGAATCTGCTTGGTACCCACTGTTTTTCAATTCTTAAATGGGACTGAAATAATTACCAATGTTTCACCGTAGAATTATATTAGATTATACATGTGTTACACAAGTTAAATTGCGAGCTTTGAATACGAGCTATGCTGCCGTTTTTTAAATTCCGATTCAAAACCGCCGGAATGTAGAAAACTGTCTCGAAAAAAGAAATTTAACGTTGCAAAATGATTTTTCAAAAGTAGACTGCGAACAGTCTCTTTCTTTTCCTAGCTTTTTCCTTGCGTTTCTTAGAGCTAACGTTGAGCTATCGAGCAGCGAGCCGGCATAATTTTAGCACAATGGGCTTTTTGACACAGATGAATGGGTTTTGCCCGAAACGTTTGTACATTTTTTAATGTTCATTGACACTTTTAAGAGTTTTTTATTAACTTTTTACTGTTTTTATAGTGTCACGCATCATTTTTCAATTTTTTCTCATAATTTTAACTGAGTTCTGCGCGCGGAGGATTTCAGGAACAAAAACCGGCTACTAGTAGTCTATTTCAAAACAAAAGGAACGATGTTTCTTGGAGAATCGTGTTCTCTGGTGTGATTTGTTGTTCTCAGCTACGAAGAATGCGAGTATTGCTAAAGAACGAAAGAATCAAAGAGTTACCTCAGTTGAGTTGTGAACAGCGCTAGTTAAGAGTGGAGACACAAAAGTGTTCCCTTGAAGATACTATGTCCTTTTTTAAACACTTCGAAAAGATTCCACAACACCTGTGTATTCACGCACTTGCTGTCATATTCGCAACTGCACCAAAGTAGACATAAGAGAACAGAAAAAAGACACAAGTCCGGCTGAACACTCAAATCTGAGCAAACTCAGCTTTTTTGCGTTTGATCCATTGTTAGTATTGTATTGTGCTCACCCCCTTGTCAAAGATGAACAGACTGAGGTCCCGTCCCTTCCATACCACGCTGCAGGAATTTGAAAACGGAGTTTTCACTCTGAAAACACATCGAACGTTTGCAGTCCACACTACGCTGGAGGAATTTAAAAATGCAACAATCACCGGTCATTTTGGATTTGTGTTTGAAGAAAACTCAGTCAGGGCCGGAAATCACGTGATTATTGTGACACCGTCGTGTCCGTTTTCACAATGTTTCCCGTCTACACGAAAATGAACAGTCGGCGTTTTTAAATTCCTCCGGTTGAAATAGCGTTTTCGAAAAGCCTCGTTGGTGTAAACGGAAGGCCTAACCGTAGAAATAAGGCTGCGTTTTCAAATTTCTCTGGCGGAGTGTGGACGCAACCCGAGCCGGATCATGCGGGATCTGCGAAAACCGACTGAAATTTCAAGTAAAAA
>JAHPZR010021597.1:0-12847 GCA_019787425.1 Platygyra sinensis | reverse complement strand
CCTAGCCGTTAGCATTCTCCTTTTTTATCTCTGGAAAGTAGTAGAGGATTAAACATGAAAGCCTTGACTCTTCTGATAGCCTTAATGGCTCTGTCTGCAAGCTGTGAAGCTTACTATCGAGTTTGTTATTACACCAACTGGGCACAGTATCGACCACGAGGAGCGAAGTTCTTCCCAGAAGACTTCGACCTATTCCTCTGTACACACATCATCTATTCCTTTGCCAAAATCGACACAAGTAACAAGATCGCTATGTACGAATGGAATGACGATGAAATTTACGTGCGGTTTAACAATCTGAAGCAAAAGAACCCCGAGTTGAAAACACTTCTAGCCATTGGCGGATAGAATCACGAAAGTGGAGCAGAGAGTCCATTTTCGCGTATGGTTCGCACTGCAGCCAGTCGACAAGTCTTCACAGATTCTGTCATCAGGTGAACACTATAAACTCTGTATTTGTAACCTCCCTTGTTATCACTTTGTTGGGCACTGGGGCGCATTTTACGGCTAAAGTGAAGACTTTGGCAAACAAGCTTAATCGAACTTTCCTTGAGTACAATTTTGAAACCTCAAAAGGCAAGGTTTTTTTCTTACTAACCAGCCCTACTTGATATAAACCCTGTTTCGTTTTTTTTAGGGTCTTCTCAATGCCCTCCAAAGCGATAATAATACTGATACAGTTTATACTATTTTGCATAAATTTAAATGTCTTGGCCGGGCCTTTCTCAGAGGTCGATTTAGCTCGCCTAGCTGTTCGGGGTTAAATGAGTCTGAGGCACTCACCTAAAACATAAACCCTGTTTCGTTTTTTTTAGGGTCTTCTCAATGCCCTCCAAAGCGATAATAATACTGATACAGTTTATACTATTTTGCATAAATTTAAATGTCTTGGCCGGGCCTTTCTCAGAGGTCGATTTAGCTCGCCTAGCTGTTCGGGGTTAAATGAGTCTGAGGCACTCACCTAAAACATATTAATGGCCGCGAACATAACTCGATTGTTTTATTAGCAACTGACTAACAAGTAAGAACTGAGAAATTTGCCTTTAGAGGTACTGTATTTTACACGTTAACACGTGATATTATTCAGTTTATTGAGACAGTATGACTTCGATGGATTTGATCTGGACTGGGAATACCCCGGCAATCGTGGAAACTCGCCACCAGAGGACAGAGAGCGCTTCACTGTCCTTTGCCAGGAGTTACTGACCGCTATCAAGAAAGAGTCGGCAGTAAGCGGAAAGCCCCGCCTCCTACTGACGGCAGCCGTGGCCGCTGGCGTGGGAACAATTGACAAAGCGTTCGAAGTTAGTAAATTGGCGGGAATACTCGACTTTATCAACTTGATGGCCTATGATCTTCATGGAAGCTGGGATCCAACAACTGGACACCACACTGCTCTAGAGGGCCCCCCAGGGGATACATTGACTGTCTCGTATGCTGTACAGTATTGGCTGGATAAGGTAACCATAGCAATAAGTAAATAGTATGAAATCTCGTCAGTATAATTGTACTGCTTTCCCAGTAAGAATTACAGCTTATATTAGCTGGTCTGCTCTTTTATAAACACAATCCTATTTAGAAGAACACCTTTTAGGGACGTTAGCAGTCGTATTTCTAAGGCATCACTCACAGTACGCGGAGGATTTAAACACGGAGGTTTCACTCTGAAAGCGCATAAAGTGTTTGCCGTCCACACTACGCAAGAGGAAATAAAAAGCGCGACAATTACCGGTTATTTTGGATTTGTGTTTGAGAAAAACTCGGGCAGGGAAATCACGTGATTATCGTGACGTCATCGTTTTAGGAAAGCGCCGTTTTTCAAAATGTTTGCCGTCCACACTAAAACGAAAAGTCAGCGCTCTCAAATTTCTCAGGTTTAGAGAGCGTATTCGAAATGCTCCGTATTTGTGACAGATTAGTGAACACGGTCCAAACTGTTGTAATAAAGTGGAGAAATGTCCAGGATTGAACGCTAATGAGATTCAAAACAGACACATTTCTGTGAAATATGAAGTAATATGAAAATGTCAATAACCCTGTAGGTCTAGTAAACACTAGAGACAACGAAGCCACAGTTTCGAATGCATACATTTAATCGTCAGTTTTGGATCGTTAATACGCGAATAAACATAGTGTTGTCTGGTGTGATTTCTTCAGTGAATCAACAACGCTACCAACACGTATTTTTAGTAGCGTATTAACGAGCAAAACTGACGATTAAAGTATGCATTCGAAACTGTGGCTTCGTTGTCTCTAGTGTTTACTAGACCTACAGGGTTATTGACATTTTCATATTACTTCATATTTCACAGAAATGTGTCTGTTTTGAATCTCATTAGCGTTCAATCCTGGACATTTCTCCACTTTATTACAACAGTTTGGACCGTGTTCACTAATCTGTCACAAATACGGAGCATTTCGAATACGCTCTCTAAACCTGAGAAATTTGAGAGCGCTGACTTTTCGTTTTAGTGTGGACGGCAAACATTTTGAAAAACGGCGCTTTCCTAAAACGATGACGTCACGATAATCACGTGATTTCCCTGCCCGAGTTTTTCTCAAACACAAATCCAAAATAACCGGTAATTGTCGCGCTTTTTATTTCCTCTTGCGTAGTGTGGACGGCAAACACTTTATGCGCTTTCAGAGTGAAACCTCCGTGTTTAAATCCTCCGCGTACTGTGAGTGATGCCTTAGAAATACGACTGCTAACGTCCCTAAAAGGTGTTCTTCTAAATAGGATTGTGTTTATAAAAGAGCAGACCAGCTAATATAAGCTGTAATTCTTACTGGGAAAGCAGTACAATTATACTGACGAGATTTCATACTATTTACTTATTGCTATGGTTACCTTATCCAGCCAATACTGTACAGCATACGAGACAGTCAATGTATCCCCTGGGGGGCCCTCTAGAGCAGTGTGGTGTCCAGTTGTTGGATCCCAGCTTCCATGAAGATCATAGGCCATCAAGTTGATAAAGTCGAGTATTCCCGCCAATTTACTAACTTCGAACGCTTTGTCAATTGTTCCCACGCCAGCGGCCACGGCTGCCGTCAGTAGGAGGCGGGGCTTTCCGCTTACTGCCGACTCTTTCTTGATAGCGGTCAGTAACTCCTGGCAAAGGACAGTGAAGCGCTCTCTGTCCTCTGGTGGCGAGTTTCCACGATTGCCGGGGTATTCCCAGTCCAGATCAAATCCATCGAAGTCATACTGTCTCAATAAACTGAATAATATCACGTGTTAACGTGTAAAATACAGTACCTCTAAAGGCAAATTTCTCAGTTCTTACTTGTTAGTCAGTTGCTAATAAAACAATCGAGTTATGTTCGCGGCCATTAATATGTTTTAGGTGAGTGCCTCAGACTCATTTAACCCCGAACAGCTAGGCGAGCTAAATCGACCTCTGAGAAAGGCCCGGCCAAGACATTTAAATTTATGCAAAATAGTATAAACTGTATCAGTATTATTATCGCTTTGGAGGGCATTGAGAAGACCCTAAAAAAAACGAAACAGGGTTTATGTTTTAGGTGAGTGCCTCAGACTCATTTAACCCCGAACAGCTAGGCGAGCTAAATCGACCTCTGAGAAAGGCCCGGCCAAGACATTTAAATTTATGCAAAATAGTATAAACTGTATCAGTATTATTATCGCTTTGGAGGGCATTGAGAAGACCCTAAAAAAAACGAAACAGGGTTTATATCAAGTAGGGCTGGTTAGTAAGAAAAAAACCTTGCCTTTTGAGGTTTCAAAATTGTACTCAAGGAAAGTTCGATTAAGCTTGTTTGCCAAAGTCTTCACTTTAGCCGTAAAATGCGCCCCAGTGCCCAACAAAGTGATAACAAGGGAGGTTACAAATACAGAGTTTATAGTGTTCACCTGATGACAGAATCTGTGAAGACTTGTCGACTGGCTGCAGTGCGAACCATACGCGAAAATGGACTCTCTGCTCCACTTTCGTGATTCTATCCGCCAATGGCTAGAAGTGTTTTCAACTCGGGGTTCTTTTGCTTCAGATTGTTAAACCGCACGTAAATTTCATCGTCATTCCATTCGTACATAGCGATCTTGTTACTTGTGTCGATTTTGGCAAAGGAATAGATGATGTGTGTACAGAGGAATAGGTCGAAGTCTTCTGGGAAGAACTTCGCTCCTCGTGGTCGATACTGTGCCCAGTTGGTGTAATAACAAACTCGATAGTAAGCTTCACAGCTTGCAGACAGAGCCATTAAGGCTATCAGAAGAGTCAAGGCTTTCATGTTTAATCCTCTACTACTTTCCAGAGATAAAAAAGGAGAATGCTAACGGCTAGGTGTACAAACTTCAACCAAGTTATTCAACTATGTAATGAATCTGCTTGGTACCCACTTTTTGTCAATTCTTAAATGGGACTGAAATAATTACCAATGTTCCATCGTAGAATTATATTAGATTATACATGCGTTATTTAAGTTAAATTGCGAGCTTTGAATACGAGCTATGCTGTCGTTTTTTAAATTCCGATTCAAAACTGCCGAAATGTAGAAAACTATTTCGAAAAAAGAAGTTTAGCGTTGCAAAATGATTTTTTAAAAGTAGACTGCGAGCAGTCTCTTTCTTTTCCTAGCCTTTTCCTTGCGTTTCTTAGAGCTAACGTTGAGCTATCGAGCAGCGAGTCGGAATAATTTTAACTGAGTTCTGCGCGCGGAGGATTTCAGGAACAAAAACCGACTACTTGTAGTCTATTTCAAAACATTAGGGACGATGTTTCTTGGAGAATCGTGTTCTCTGGTGTGATTTGTTGTTCTCAGCTCAAAAAAATCTCAGCTACGAACAATGCGAGTATTGCTAAAGGACGAAAGAAATCAAAGAGTTACCTCAGTTGAGTTGTGAAGGGCGCTAGTTAAGAGTGGAGACACAAAAGTATTCCCTTGAAGATACTATGTCCTTAATTAAACACTTCGAAAAGATTTCACAACACCTGTGTACTCACACACTTGCTGTCATATTCGCAACTGCACCAAAGTAGACAGAAGACAACAGAAGAAAGACACAAGTCCGGCTGAACTCTCAAATCTGAGCAAACTCAGCTTTTTTGCGTTTGATCCAGTGTAAGCATTGTGCCCACCCGCTTGTCATAGATGAACAGACTGACTGAGGTCCCTTCCACACCACGCTGCAGGAATCGTTTGAAAATGGAGAAATGACATTGAACATTTTCAGTCCACACTACGCCAGAGGAATTAAAAAACGCGACAATCACTGGTCATTTTGCCGAGCAGGGAAATCACGTGATTATTGCCCCACCGTCGTTTTAGAAAAGCTCTAATGAAAAGCCGGCGTTTTCAAATTACTGCAGTTGAAAGAGCGTTTTCGAAAAGCTACGTTTTCGTGACGGATTAGTGTGGATGGTAGGCCTAACAGTAGAAATAAAGCTTCGTTTTCGTGACGGATTAGTGTGGACGGTAGGCCTAACCGTAGAAATAAAGCTGCGTTTTCGTGGCGGATTAGTGTGGACGGTAGGCCTAACCGTAGAAATAAAGCTGCGTTTTCTTGACGGATTAGTGTGGACGGTAGGCCTAACCGTAGAAATAAAGCTGCGTTTTCGTGACGGATTAGTGTGGACGGTAGGCCTAACTGTAGAAATAAAGCTGCGTTTTCAAATTCCTCCGAGCCGGGTCATGTCTGCGAAAACCGACTGAAATCTCAAGTAAAAGAGTATTTTTATTAGACAAAATTCTAGAAGAACACCAACCTTGACTGACTTGAATAAAAATACTACAGACTTGGAAACTGTTTTTTGTGGCTTCCCTTCCCAGCAAAGCTCAAGATATCAATTCTCAATAATGATTGGCATAAATATCTGTTAATGCCTTTTGTGGGAGCTAGGTGTTTCATCAGGAAAATTTTCCTAGTTTCCGATTTTCGATTTTCGTTGTCTCTCCTCTCGATTATTAGGACAATGCATTGATATTTGCGAAGAGAAAATGAGTGTTAACCGTTTAGTAATAATTTCATCAGTACGTGTGGGTAATATATGATCTCTTGTGTCCAACGGTCAATGTTTTAGCACAGACAGAGTCCCATGTTGAATGATGAACAGCACTACAATGAAACCTGTATAAAGTGGACATCCTTGGGACAATCTTCTCCAAGCAGGTTCTTATGAATTCTGCAATATTAGTTAACAGAGTACAACCCTTTTGTAACACAGTGAGAGATCGCAGATTGCTCGTAACACAATGTCCAGTCAATCTGGAATAATCTACTGTACAATCTCAGCGGAGTCTGAGCTGAGCTTGTAGAAATAAAAAGTCCTTGAAGTGTCCGCTTATTGCAGGTTTTGTGCCACAAAATGGCTTAATATTGCTGTCCGTTTCCACTTAATAGGGGTTGGCCACAGAATGCAGGTCTATTTTACAGTAAATGTAGGAAAAAAAAATGTAGAATTCAAGTTGGTACCCACCTAATATACAGGGTGTCCGCTTAACATAAGGGGTCCGCCTAATACAGGTTTCACTGTATTCAAGGGAAATTGGAACACCACTGGGTCTTTTGAAAATTCAATGCTTCCTTTAGTGTTGTAGCCTACGTGGCTACCGGTGTTCCCTTAGACTTTGATACGCCGTCACGGAGCGAACACCGTCCAATCTTCTCCTGCTTAAAAAACCTACATTTCTGAAAAACACTGCCTGTCTACTCGCCAAAAATACTCCTGCACTGAAAACTAAATGGATTTCACGTAAGTTCCTTTCTGACGAAAGACAGTTCTTGTGCACTTATTGCTTGCGCAGCTGCGATAATGCAGCAAACAAACGCGTCCTCTAGCTTTGCTCTCTCATCTGTGTAAAAGAACACTTTCCTCTAAAGATAGCGCTCCATTAAAAACCCTTCAGTATAGTGGACACTTATCCACTGGGTCATGATTTATACCGCGGTGGAGATGGTTACCCACTGTTTGAACAACTGGCCGTCTACCAAATATGCCAACTTACCAGGCAGATCATTGGGTTTGTGGGCTTTAAGAACTTCATTTTATCTTCTAATTTAATCGCGTCCAACTACACAGCGTAGCCTTTCACTACAAATATTAAAATGTAGTGGCTTTCCGGAATTAGTAGAGAGTTTAAGCAAACCACAACAGCAACGACAACGTTGTCATTAAGCAAAACAATTATTTGCTGTTCTCTACAAAACAACGCGAAAGTACCAAATTCTGCGGCGTAGTCTTGAAAACGTGAACCACGACGGCAATTTAAAGTTAAGTTTCTTTATCGAATTTTAACGCTGTTTGGGAACGCTCTGACGGTGATAGACAAACGGAATGAATTTGTATTCTTGCGAGATTCATAGGTTGAATATAAATTCCTTTCTTAATCGACGTTGTCCTTGACACCGAGCTACGTCGGCCCTAGTCAGTCCACGTTTGTTTTTGTTTACATGTAACAGTTTGGCTATTATTTTATTCCAAGCATATCGAAACGGACGAAATCTCTGCGAAACTAATAAAGATAATTAAAACGCACCTTAAGGAACACAACTTTCAGTAAAGCAATAACATTTCGCTCCCTCATGCAATATCAACAATTTCACTGCTAATCATAAAAATTATCATAAAAATTACAATTTCCTCGATTGTGATTGGTTTAAAAAACTCCTATTTCCCACTAATTCACTTGTCCAGCTGTTATCGGACAGTTTGTTATCGGACACCTTGTTATCGGACAGTTTGTTATCGGACAGTTCAATAAGCCAATCACATTCAAAGATGTAGTTAAAATTAACCAATCACATTTAAAGTTGTGGTTTAAATCAACCAATCACAACCTTGGTTTCAATCACCATAGAAACAAATGTACAAACTCCTAAATTGGGGCTTCCTTCAAAATGGAGAATTTTTTCCCCTCGAACAATGATTATGTTTTAGAAGACAGAAGTGATTTATTTTATCCTATGGCACAAACGTTTATGCGAACTATCCAGCCGAGTTCCTTTGTGGATATGTTAACATGTTCAGATGAAGTTCAGCCATCCACAGCATTGTTTATCGCTTCGCAACAACCGCCGCAAACGGAGGTAAACATCCACCCAGCTGTAATACCACTGCACAGTACGCTAGTATTTCCTCCCTCGAAAATCCTCATTTTGTTCAACAAAATCAAAATACAGAAACAATGACAGTAGACCAAGCCAAGTTTTCCCCTTGTATCAGGCAGAGAAAGTTCAGAAATAAATAATAGTAAAACCACAGCCTCCAAAAACATCGCTCGAGCAACTAAATCATGGATGGCAGCATAGGTAGAACGTTGTAAAGCCAAAAACATTAATGCATTTAACTGCCAGTGAAAGACGAGAATTGTTTCACATTGCTAGCGGATACGTGCCTGTACAATCCAGCTCGATATTTCCGATTTCTTCGACATTCCCTTTGCACAGTTCGGTGCCTGCAGCTTCAGCAAATCCACCAGCTGTAGGAGAATGTTCGTCCACCAGTTCCAATCAGTTCAAACCAAGTTTCTTCATTAGCGAATGTGGCAGAATTCACCGGTATGCCGTCGTCCACATACAGCATGGCTACAAAAATCTCTCGGCGCCATTTTAAATTTTCAATAAACGGTTCAGTGTGTTAAAAAAAACACCAGCAACTTAAGAAAATCCCCGTCCCAAAAAGCCAAGGAAACGAAGGATCATAATTGACTCTGGCTCTGATGTTTACAACTTGAAGTGTACTGTCTATTGACTCAGCTTAAAAAACCTTGAACCTTGCTGGAAAAACTGCCCTGGCAAGCGTTCGGAATTTTAACCAAATTCCGCAAAGTTCTACGCAGTTGAGCGTTTTTTCATGCATGGTCGCGTTTTTGACTGACATAAGACTTGTTTTTCGCTCGTCACTTGGCAACCAGCAAATCCATTTTGACCGTTGTCGATTTCAGAGCGACATTAAATGCAAATTTTCCCTTTATTTCATAACTTTGCTATTCTTCTTTTCTCGGAAATTGTAATTTTTATGATTAATTGGTAATAAGACTTCCTGTCGTCCAATTCTGTCTGTAATCATACTCGTGATAAACAAATCGGACTCCCGCTGCGCGGTCGTCCGATTTTGTTATCAATCGTATGATTACAGACCGAATTGGGCTCCACTCAGTCCTATTACCATTACTTACAGTAATACAACAAAGGGTTTTTTCTTTATTTATTTAACATCGAACATCGTGGTTTAGTAGAGGAAAGAGGGAGGAAATACTAGTGTACTGTGCAGTGGTATTACAGCTGGGTGGATGTTTACCTCCGTTTGCGGCGGTTGTTGCGAAGCGATAAACAATGCTGTGGATGGCTGAACTTCATCTGAACATGTTAACATATCCACAAAGGAACTCGGCTGGATAGTTCGCATAAACGTTTGTGCCATAGGATAAAATAAATCACTTCTGTCTTCTAAAACATAATCATTGTTCGAGGGGAAAAAATTCTCCATTTTGAAGGAAGCCCCAATTTAGGAGTTTGTACATTTGTTTCTATGGTGATTGAAACCAAGGTTGTGATTGGTTGATTTAAACCACAACTTTAAATGTGATTGGTTAATTTTAACTACATCTTTGAATGTGATTGGCTTATTGAACTGTCCGATAACAAACTGTCCGATAACAAGGTGTCCGATAACAAACTGTCCGATAACAGCTGGACAAGTGAATTAGTGGGAAATAGGAGTTTTTTAAACCAATCACAATCGAGGAAATTGTAATTTTTATGATAATTTTTATGATTAGCAGTGAAATTGTTGATATTGCATGAGGGAGCGAAATGTTATTGCTTTACTGGAAGTTGTGTTCCTTAAGGTGCGTTTTAATTATCTTTATTAGTTTCGCAGAGATTTCGTCCGTTTCGATATGCTTGGAATAAAATAATAGCCAAACTGTTGCATGTAAACAAAAACAAACGTGGACTGACTAGGGCCGACGTAGCCGGTGTCAAGGACAACGTCGATTAAGAAAGGAATTTATATTCAACCTATGAATCACGCAAGAATACAAATTCATTCTGTTTGTCTATCACCGTCAGAGCGTTCCCAAACAGCGTTAAAATTCGATAAAGAAACTTAACTCTAAATTGCCGTCGTGGTTCACGTTCTCAAGACTACGCCGCAGAATTTGGTACGTTTCGCGTTGTTTTGTAGAGAACAGCAAAGAATTGTTTTGCTTAGTGACAACGTTGTCGTTGCTGTTGTGGTTTGCTTAAACTCTCTACTATAATTCCGGAAAGCCACTACATTTTAATCTTTGTAGTGAAAGGCTACGCTGTGTAGTTGGACGCGATTAAATTAGAAGATAAAATGAAGTTCTTAAAGTCCACAAACCCAATGATCTGCCTGGTAAGTTGGCATATTTGGTAGATGGCCAGCTGTTAAAACAGCGGGTAACCATCTCCACCGTATAAATCATGAACCAGTGGATAAGTGTCCACTATACTGAAGGGTTTTTAATGGAGCGCTATCTTTAGAGGAAAGTGTACTTTCACACAGATGAGAGAGCAAAGCTAGAGGACGCGGCGTTTGTTTGCTGCATTATCGCAGCTGCGCAAGCAACATGTGCACAAGAACTGTCTTTCGTCAGAAAGAAACTTACGTGAAATCTATTTAGTTGTCAGTGTAGGAGTATTTCTGGCGAGCAGACAGGCAGTATGTTTCAGAAATGTAGGTTTTGTCAGCAGGAGAAGATTGGAGTGTCCACTCGGTGACGGCGTATCAAAGCCTCGCGCTCTTGGGGAACGAAGGTAGCCATGCAAGCTACAAGACTAGGGGAAGCATTAAATTTTCAGTGGTTGAAGCATAAAAGACTCAGTGGTGGTCCGATTTCTCTTGAATACAGTGAGACCTGTATTAAGCGGACCTCATATATTAAGCGTAAACCCTATATATTAGGTAGACACCAGCTTGAGTTCTACATTTTATCCTACATTTACTGTAAAATAAACCTGCATTCTGAGGCCACCGCCCCTATTAATTGGAGACGGACACCAATATTAAGCCATTTTGTGGCACAAGACCTGCAATAAGCGAACACTTCAAGGACTTTTTACTTCTACAAGCTCAGCTCAGACTCCGCTGAGATTGTTCAGTGACTTCGTTTTAAAGAAAAGTAGACTATTCCAGATTGATGCATTGACTGACTTATTGCTCTATGAGCATCCTTTGATTTCACACTGTTTATACAAAAGGGTTAACAATTAACTATTATTGCAAAATACATTAGAACCTATTAGAGCGGACACCATGTATTAAGCGGACACTAGTGATTGTCCTAAGGGTGTCTGCTTAGCACAGCCGGGTTTCACTGTGGTGCTGTTTATCATTCAACATAGGACTCTGTCGTTGCTAAAATGTTGACCGTTTGATGAAAGAGATCTTATATTACCCACACGTACTGATCTAGTTAATACTAAACGTTAAACACTCATTTTTTCTTCGCAAATGTCAATGCATTGTCACAATTATCGAGAGGAGAGAACGAAAATCGAAAATCAGCAACCAGGGAAATTTTCCTGTTGAAACACCTAACTCCCACAAAAGGCATTAACAGATATTTATTGAAATTCTTTTTTACTTGAAATTTCAGTCGGTTTTCGCAGATCCGCATGATCCGGCTCGGGATTTGAAACCGTCCACCGCTCCGTCCACACTAATCCGTCACGAAAACGCAGCTTTATTTCTACGGTTAGGCCTACCGTCCACACTAATCCGTCAAGAAAACGCAGCTTATTTCTACGGTTAGGCCTTCCGTTTACACCTCCACACTAATCCGTCACGAAACGTAGCTTTTCGAAAACGCTATTTCAACCGCAGGAATTTAAAAACGCCGACTTTTCATGTAGACGGAAACATTGTGAAAACGACACGACGGTGTCACAATAATCACGTGATTTCCCTGCTCGGCAAAATGACCAGTGATTGTTGCATTTTTAAATTCCTCCAGCGTAGTGTGGACTGCAAACGTTCGATGTGTTTTCAGAGTGAAACTCCGTTTTCAAATTCCTGCAGCGTGGTATGGAAGGGACGGGACCTCAGTCTGTTCATCTTTGACAAGGGGGTGAGCACAATACTATACAATGGATCAAACGCAAAAAAGCTGAGTTTGCTCAGATTTGAGTGTTCAGCCGGACTTGTGTCTTTTTTCTGTTCTCTTATGTCTACTTTGGTGCAGTTGCGAATATGACAGCAAGTGCGTGAATACACAGGTGTTGTGGAATCTTTTCGAAGTGTTTAAAAAAGGACATAGTATCTTCAAGGGAACACTTTTGTGTCTCCACTCTTAACTAGCGCTGTTCACAACTCAACTGAGGTAACTCTTTGATTCTTTCGTTCTTTAGCAATACTCGCATTCTTCGTAGCTGAGAGACAAACAAAATCACACCAGAGAACACGATTCTCCAAGAAACATCGTTCCTTATGTTTTGAAATAGACTACTAGTAGCCGGTTTTTGTTCCTGAAATCCTCCGCGCGCAGAACTCAGTTAAAATTATGCCGACTCGCTGCTCGATAGCTCAACGTTAGCTCTAAGAAACGCAAGGAAAAAGCTAGGAAAAGAAAGAGACTGTTCGCAGTCTACTTTTGAAAAATCATTTTGCAACGTTAAATTTCTTTTTTCGAGACAGTTTTCTACATTCCGGCGGTTTTGAATCGGAATTTAAAAAACGGCAGCATAGCTCGTATTCAAAGCTCGCAATTTAACTTGTGTAACACATGTATAATCTAATATAATTCTACGGTGAAACATTGGTAATTATTTCAGTCCCATTTAAGAATTGACAAAACAGTGGGTACCAAGCAGATTCATTACACAGTTGAATAACTTGGTTGAAGTTTGTACACC
>JAHPZR010021596.1:0-14477 GCA_019787425.1 Platygyra sinensis | reverse complement strand
GTGGGCTGCACTCTTGACGTCATTTTGACCTCATTGGTTCAATAAATTATTTGCAGCGGAAATTAATAAATTATTTGCAGACGTCATTGGTTCAATATTTGGTCAACAGCAGCTGGTTATGGTGAATTATGCGTGTGGTTTTACAGCGCTGATTATATTACCGTGAACACCTAAAATATGTCTGGAATGTTTGTGTTGTAACCAATCACATGCGAGATCTTCACACCACAGACCACAAGCAACGAACCGTTTCCTTAATCGGCCACGGAACAAATTACTTTTGTTTTGTTTAAGATGCAAACTGTCTTATTAGGAATTTAAAACACCGCTGTTACCCAAGATCAGTGCTGAGGACCGCATCCAGGTCATCGTTCGAATTTAGAAAGAAAAAATTTAGATGCCAACGCGACGCGACGGCGACCAGCTTTCCATGTAACGAAATCACATGAAGATAATAAAAAATCAACAATCGTGATTAGCATATTCCTTGCCAATATTTTTTGTAGAACAAGGGTTGATTTGTGTGGGCTAACAATTGAACCCTCGAACTACTGTGCCGGCAGAAGTTCCTTGATCGCAAGATCGCAAACTGGAAAGACCGCCGAACAAATTTGCGATCAGGCGTAACTAATTATTCCGATTTCGATCGTTACAAAAAGTTTGAAAATTCGCACGCCAAACCGTCGCGTGCGTCCGCCGGCACATCGGCTTTGTAATTTATTTCAAAATCGCTCAAACCTGTATTTTTCGCTATTATAGCACATACTGCAAACAAATGGGAAGGAAAAGTAATTGTTTACTTGCTTGTAAAAAGACTGAATGTTAAAACAAAACGAAAATAATTTGTTCCGTGCCCGTTAGGAAACCATTCGTTGCCTTGTGGTTTCTATGGTGTGAAGATCTCACATGTGATTGGTTACAACACAATAAACATTCCAGACATATTTTAAGTGTTCACGGTAATATAATCAGCGCTGTAACCAATCTAAAAATCAATATCTGTTTTCTTCTTGCAATGTCAACATATTATCATGCACACATATGATGAGAATAAAGAAAGCCATCAACTAGAGGATATCATCCTGATGGGCCATTCAAATCACACAATACAGACTAGTGATACTCCTGAGTTTAACCCATTTACTATCAAACACAATGTAGGAAATTAAGTGAAAAGAGAATTTATGTTTTTAACATGTTGCAAAGAGTGAAAATAACAATTTGAAAATAGTTATTTACTTCTTTTATAACTGTTCCTCAAATTGCAATTATGATATTATTTTCAGGGACAAGTTTTCACTTTTGGAGGAGGTATGTAATTTCCAGTGTCAGTAAAACAAAATTTCAAGTTGTGAAATCTTTCCAGTATGCTTTTAACTTATGCTAATTTGCCACCACTAGGGATGACACTAACTGTTAAATGCTTTGGACAGTGTTAACACAGTAACAGTAACAGTAACAGTAACAGTAACAGTAACAGTAACAGTAACAGTAACAGTAACAGTAACAGTAACAGTAACAGTAACAGTAACAGTAACAGTAACAGTAACAGTAACAGTAACAGTAACAGTAACAGTAACAGTAACAGTAATAATAACAGTGACAGTAATTTAATCCCCCTATTACCAGTCACATTTTTTGCCTCCCTCACCTCTCCCCATGTGTGGCTTTGCATCAGTTGAATATAATATTTTGTTTACCAAGTTCCAAATGAAGGGGTGTGTGGAGAAAGGCCCTAAGTGGCTCTTGATCTCATATCAAATTCTCCTTTTCTGTACAAGAAAGTGAAAGTCAATTTGAGAATCTTGCATTATTTGTATCAAATGCCACTTAAGGTCTTTTTCCATGCACTGCTTCAAATGTTGTATGTAAATTTCTTTTTGACATTGATTTTGATTAGGTCTGTATGGTCAGTTGGGGGTAGGTACTAATACCAAGCAGACTCTTCCCATGTTTGTGGAAGCCTTGAAGAATGAGAAAATATACTTGATTTGCTGTGGATCATTTGAAACTGTGAGTAAATACATGTGTAGTTCCAGAAAATATCCATACCTCCCCAACGTAAGGGATTTTCTCTTTAGAAGACCCCCACCCCTCTGGAAATTCCAATTAAGCTTGATACATTTTTTAAAATCTTTATTCTTACAGAACACATCCCTCAGGAAGTCCCAATCCT
Source organism: Platygyra sinensis (assembly GCA_019787425.1). Taxonomy (NCBI): domain Eukaryota; kingdom Metazoa; phylum Cnidaria; class Anthozoa; order Scleractinia; family Merulinidae; genus Platygyra; species Platygyra sinensis. The sequence goes on along the minus strand of JAHPZR010021596.1, from coordinate 12,301 downwards.
TTTTGTGGTTGGATTATAGATATTTTCTGGAACTGCACAATCTTTCCTATCGTAATCTGTCTTAATTGTTTTGTTTATATTCAAGTCCTAAGTTACCGGTATTAGCATTAAATCATCAAGTCAAAGATAAAGTGTTAATTAACTTTTTTTTCTCACCCAGCTGGCTGTGACAGAAGATCAGAAAATTTTTAACTGGGGAAGAAGTCCACATTTTTTCAGATATTATATGGTGAGCTGAAGATTACCCAATTTTTACCACATGTTTTTTTGGGTGCTGTTTCATATAAGTTGCTATTTGGATATGAAATAAAATTTAATTTTAAAAATGGTTTTTGAACTAAGCATTAATTTTAGATTTCTAAGAAAACTTGTAATGTTCCTTATGTTATTATCCTATCCTATCCTTGCCTTAGTTGCCAATGGTTGTGAACTCTGCTAATCTTGCAACACATGCCTGAACGGCTGAAAGTTTTGTGTTAAAATTTTAGCGACAGGAGTATCGATCAAAGCGTTCCACACAGACAAGTCTTCCATCCAACACAGTGTCTCACCGGTTACTCCCTGTAGTGATGGAATGTACCTTTTCATCAAGAATTAAAGATGTAAGTGTGTTCTTCTTGAAGTTCAAAGTTATCTAGTGATCTGTTTGTTATTTCTCCTTGTAGTTTCAATACATTGCCACTAAGCAAGTGTTGAAAATCCAGGAAATCACCAAATTGGGTATAAAACAGAAATGTGAAAAAGAAAATGTTTGTTCACAGTAAGAAAGAAATCAGGGAAGACCATAATTATGTTATTATAGAACATAATTATTTATTTTTTAGGTCATAGTAAATTTAAAAGTGGACTACTGTAATTTGATTTGATTAGTAAATCTCTACCAAGGTCGATGAACAACTAAATTTATTTTAGTGACATTTCTCAAAGTTATGTAATCTGTGGTTCTGGATTCATCTAGTTCATTCTCCCTGAAGTGTTGATACTCAATTGGCATGCTGAGGTTACACCACAAAAACTGTGTTTCTATTATCAATTAAGGACGGTGCCTACTAAATACAAAGGTTTTTGCGCAAAGTTAGGACCACGCGGAAAAAGTAGATATTTGCAAGGGCTATTGGAATCCACAAAGAAAAATAGGGGTAGCCACGCATTTTTTTTGAGATAATTAGCCTTGAATCTCAACAAAAATGCTGACATCAGCATTTTTCTGAAAAAAGTGGGAAACGATAGTTCTTCACTGATTTCCTTGGAATTCGACTTTACATACAGAAAGGCAAACACATTTAAAAAGATCTTTAAACTAAATGGCAAATGGTAACATTAAAATCATTTTTGTTACGTTTTTAGTAACAAAATCGTTGCAAAATCGCTTTTAACGTCTCTGACAGTGTTCCTCTGGTTCAGCTAAAATACAGTCTAAATACCTTTTGCTCTCAACCAGAAACTAATCACATGTTGAATAGGCTTGCCGCTTCCATTTCGCAGCAAAAAATGTAGGGGTAACCACGCGTTTTTTAAAGTTATTGATCTTTTTTGAAAGCTTTTACTGTGCCCGTTACATTTTTTCCTTTCACCTCCCCAGTAAGTAAGACATTTGCGTGTCTGCGCGCGCACTACGCCATCTGCAGGTACATGTTTGCAGTTGGATTTCAGTGTAATTTTCGAAAGATAACAGCTAGATTTTCAGCTGGAAGACGTTAACAGTTAGTGCCTAGCGATATGCTGCTATTCATTAAAGTGCCTATAACCCCCAAAAATGTTTTTCACTTAGTGTAATCCCTGTATGGAATTAGGAAAAATGCCACAGAAATTTTTGCATTCGGTTGAAACCCTAATTTTTTATGAATTTTTAAAATTCAAAAAACGCGCGCTTTTTCAAAACACGACCGAGCAGCAGAATCACTTAAAGTAGTCTGGGTATAGCGCAGTTTGTGACGTCATTCCAGGCTATTGATCGCTTTTTAGTTTGGGACAATCTTTGCTTCCGTACAAAGAAAGGGAATTCCAGATAAATGCTTTGTTTTCGGATGCAACCACTGGCCAAACAAGGAAAAGGGCACATCCAGAGCATAGTTTCTCTTCGAGTTCTTGTTCTTTTTTATCTTTCTGCCTCATATCCAGCTAGCCAGTTCTCGTCTGCTAAAGGCTCGATAGCATAGACATATTCCGGTTCATCATCATCTGAGGTGTCTTTCTGTTCCCTCGCGTTTGACATGACCTCGACTTCTAAGTCATATTCTACCTCCGTTCCTGCGGTCTCGGAATCCGAGCTTGAGTCAAAGCTAGCAACGCTGGACGACATTATCAAGAGATACGATTTTACAAGTTTTTTGATCTAGAATCGACGTTCCTTAGACAAAATACTTGACGCTGCAAACACCAAACCCGTAAGTACAACAACCGAAGCGACGCCTGCAAAGGCCTGGAATGACGTCACTAGGCCACTCTCCGTTTGCTCGGTCGTGCTGTAAAGGACGCTCACTCAAAAAATTCATAAAAAATTCGGATTTCAACCAAATGCAAAAATTTTTGCGATATTTTTCCTAATTCAATACAAAGATTTCACTAAGTGAAAAACAATTTTTGGGGTCATGGGCACTTTAAAATTGATTTGGTCACCATAGGAAAATTTTGCTTTAATTTTAGTCGTGTGCTTGGTGATGTAGTTGATTGTGTCAATGTCAACCCCAGCGCGCATGCGCTTAAACCATGGCTTGCGTGATGCGCAGAACGTGTGCGCACTAACAAAAGTAGGCACCGTCCTTAATCGATTAAAGGTAAGCACATGGTAGACTTAGACTATAATAAGAAAAATGAAGGTTTTCAGGGAAAGCAACATTCCATTTACCTAAACTCCATGTTTCAGGTGTGCTGCGGTAATTGGCATTACATGGCACTTATGGAATCTGGTCAAGTCTATAGCTGGGGATATAATGATCATGGACAACTGGGGCTTGGCAGCAAAATGGAGTCCCAGGTATGTAACTCAGCAGTCCACTCAAACCCAACCTCAATTAGTTTTGTTCCTCTCTCCAATCTGAAGTCAAATTCACTACTCATTATGCAACAACAGTCTCACTATAAAATAGTTAAACAGGTATGTATAATCATCATTATAATAGTTACTTTATTTTTAGATGGCTCCCAGACTACTCCACAAGCTCTCTAACAAGTGCATCACAACAATCAGTGTTGGTGCAGAGTTTTCTGTTGCTATGGATACTGCAGGTTATGTGTGGGTGTGGGGCCGAGCGGACTCAGGGCAGGTGAGTAAGTTTTTCACATCGGCACAACTTTGAAATAAGCTTTCCTTATAGTCCATTGTCTTTGGTGCAAATCATCATCATCATCATCATCATCACCGTCACTGGTGCTGCCACCACCTTTGCCATCACCACTGGTGCCAACTGCATTATCATCACTATCATCACCATCACCACCGTCATCATCAGATGTCATTATGGTCAGTCCTTTATGGCAATTAATTGTGCAGATCATGAGCCTTCTTTTCTATGACCTTTTAATAACCTGACAATCAACAGTTATTAGTTCCTCCGCCTCTTCCCCCTTCTTCTCCCCATCATCATCATCTCATCATTATCACCATCACCATCACCATCACCATCACCCTTTACTGGATTCTCTCAAAATTGAAGACACTTATCTTTAGTTAATTTATGTGCAAGATGTTTTTACCGTAACCTGTAGTTGGCTTCATAATCATTGATTTATCTGTATAACAGTTGGGTTTAGATTTTGGTACCATTGGTGTTGGCAAAAAAGAGGTTTCTATGCCCTGTCAGTTGACCAGTCTGCCACCATTGAATAGAAAAGCCTCCATTTCAAGTGAGGTAAGAACCTTCACTTATTAACAAAAGAATTTATACTTCATTCTGTTCTAGTGTATTTTCATGATGCCCTTTATCAAATCATGATCATGATAGATTTTTGAATACCAAAAACAGGTTGATTTTTAGAGAGTAATTGATTGATTTATCAGTCATGTTTATATAAGTTATATAATTACTTTTGAGTGATGTTTTTACCACTGTTTTTATTTTTAGCATTCACTGAGATGTGATCTGAGCACAGACATGGATATTGAGTGGGATTTGCCAGATCTTTCATCAGTTGGTATGAGAATAAAGTACCGGTAACATGAATTATATGTATTAGAATTATATACTAAAACAGTGGATATCGTTGAAGGCACACGCAGATTGGCTAGTCAAACTCCAAATATCCTGTGCTATCTACCTCCGAGCAACTTGAGAAAAAATGGCATCCCGGTTTGCATCCGTGACAAGAGAAGAAATCATCCAAATTAATTTTTTGTGGTGTATATTATCTCACTGTTTTAGTATATACTAAAACAACTATTCACCTCAGTGTGTGTAGCTAGCAGTGGATATTTTAATTTACCTCGCCACTCTATGACTTGGTAGATATCCATTGCTAACCTCCTCCACTTTGGTGAATAGTTGTTAATTATTAACAGAAGTGTCAATTGAAACTATCAGGAACGACAAGTGGTAAAATTAGAGACTCACCCTGTATGTGATGTGGCCATCACAAAGGTTTTTGAGATTTTAAGATCAGTTTAAGTTTCCTAAACCCATGATTTTCTCCATCCTACTTTGCCTGCAGAACTCAATAATGTATCTGTTCCCATTGCAGGAAATAAGTTAGTGCCTTATGGCAGGGAAGCTCTTTCCATAGCTTTGCGTCAACTTAGGGATCGTTACTCAACACAGCCAATGCTCAGGTAGATATTTACAGATTTTTTAGTGGTGTAGGACTAAAAAAACATGAATTCCAGCTTGCACTTCAGACAAAGAGCTTTCAAACTTTGCTTGCTCTGGATAAGTCTTAGTTTGCTTTTTTTTTGTTTAGTTAGCAGACATCTTACCTGGGTCCCCATTGGGCAAGTGAAAATGAAAAGTTGGTATTTTTCTGAAAAGTTGCTGGCCTGGCAGGAAACTCTGCTTGTCCCAGAAGACTGGCAGCACTTTTTTGTAGCCCTAGGTGTCTAATAGGCAGTGTTTTACACATAGTTGTGTTGAATGCTATTGTTACCTACTAGTCAGCTCTTTTCATGTTTTTGATAACTGAGATGAATATTTATCTGCTGTCATTTTTTAAAGACCAATAACAGTTTTCTCTGTTTTAAAAGGCACTGTTTGGATATCAGGGATTATCTTGCAGCAGCAGTCATTTATGAAACTGTGAGTGACTGGCCTCAGGTAAATATCAACATCATGTCACAAACACCTATATTTTCAATACTTAACAGTATTTTCTCAACTAAATGCTGGGTCTTGAATAAATGCTGGGTCTCAAATAAATTAAATGCCAGGTCTAAAATACATGTAAATGTCGGATCTCCCAGGTAGATTTGCAACAAAAGACCCTCAAGTAATTCATTTTTGAGTTATTAATAGTAACCTTTAAGTATAATAAAATGTAAGATATGTTAAAGTTCCAAAAATAATGAATAAAAATTCTAATAAACTCTAGGCTAGAATAAAAGTTTAGAATGACCACTGAGGAGTTTTAATTGAGAAGGTAAGGTATGTTGTATCTCTGTTACAATGATTGTAATCAGGTCCTTGTGGAAACAGTAATGGAAGAAAAACAATCTGTTAATTGCAGGATAAGGAGGGATTCCAATAATTAACAAACTGCAAAAATTGTCCTAGAACTTTCAAGATGTAACATCTGTTACTTGCAAAACAGACTTGATACATGCACGTGTAGTCCAGAAGTTTAAATGAAACACTTTTCTTTTTGAAGGTTCTTGGATACAGTTTGAGATTTCTGAAAGATTGTTTCACCTCTGCATCTTGTGATGAATCTATGGACAAATGTCTTTCATTAGCACTGGATGTTATGCATCATGTAGTCAGGTAAAAATGGTCACTGTTAATTTACAGTGTAAGTTGTGACAAAGTACAGTAACTGCCAGTTGTCAAAAAGTACTCATGGTGACCTATAATGACCATAATATGACCTGTGTTGGGGCTTTAAAGTTTGACTCTATTCACAAGCATTGTGTTGCACATTTGCAAAAGACCCTGTAAACTCTCTCAGTGTGTATCTCCATTGTGGAGTATAGAATACTACTAATGTCAGTGTATATGCTGAAGTGTAACTTGACTGTGAGCAGTCTCTCTTATCCCTGAAAATCTGTGAGGAAAAGGCAAAACAACTGAGCACGCAAGCATGACTGCAAGTGTGAGTTGGCTGTCTTGCATGCCACACTCCCAAACTCATGTCGTTTTGCATTGTTCTCAAGAATTTTTGAGTAAAGAGAGACCTCTCAAAGTCTTCAGTGTAGCCCATCCAAGGGTACTTGTAAATTGAGTTTTTGCTTCATACTATAAAAGCTATCTGGAGATTAGCGTGCACTACACCTGGCAGATTGTCTGCCATTATCCAAAAAATTGAGACTTTGATATGGCTTGTATTCGTGAAAAAGTGGACATATTAAGGACTGAAAAGAAGTTTGTGTGTTTGATATCTTATATTTCAGTTTAGAAGGCAATGTTCCCATTTTTGATCATCATAACAATTTAAAGTCTATTTACATGTACACCCTCAGAAAATTCACAGACACTCAAAACGGTGATGAACAATCAACACAACAGATAGTGTGGTTTCTACAAGAGGTACTTTGAACAAATATATTAAGATTTTTTTTATTTTTATTGTCTTTTTTCCTTTGTGGGTACATTCATTTGGTTCATCATTTTCAAATGCTATCATATTTTGGACAGCTCTTGCAGTTCTGGCATCAAAATAACTTGCCCTGTGACACCTTGGAGTGTTTCCTCTCTGAATACCTGGACATTCTTGGTTATGCTCTTAGTTTGCTGCTGATCAGGTAAGTATATGTCAAAAAGGATGAGAGAGAGCTACCAAAATAGTCTTTCAAAGCTAGAATTAAAAATGAATTACTAAGTATGTTGGACAGAGAAAATGCCATTCTTCAAATATCTTTTAAGTAATTAAAATCAGTGTCTTCTCTCATTATTCTCCCCTAATTTTATTTTAGTAGTCTTAATTTGCAGAAATGATAATAATTATTATATTAACTAATGATATGTTTGAGTTAATTGTTATTAATTGTTTTCAATTAATCTAGTTATATACTTAAGCAATTAATGGTCCAGTTAGATTAGCAATATTATTATTGTTGTTGTTGTTGAGGATCAGGGAACTTTGTGTGCACTTTGAAATATAAAATAGTTTTCTTGAAGGCTCTTGACCTGTAAACCAGCACATCTCTTGGCTTTGCCACTTATGTGTATCTCAGGGCTCACACCCCCTGCCCAAACATGAAAGCCTGCTTACAGGCATCTGAAAACTGTGGTTGAGCTTGGAGTAGGCCACCTAACAGTTCAAGCTACAGAACAAAAACCACAGCTAAGAAAAGATACTATATATTTTAATAATATTATTGTGGTTTTGATTTTTAGGGATCGTTTCCTTTCACCAGCGAATATGCAGGATCCTGAAGAAACAGTTACAAAAGAAACAAGTCAAATAATGCTGCCATTTAGTGCTGAATTTTTTGGCAAGGTCATAACTCATGTGGTGCATCAGTTACAGGAACACGATCTGGGAGAAGAGTATACCTCAGACTTAAAAGCAATTCTTATGTGGTACAGCAGTACAGAAAATCCATCCTATTCAAAAGACGAAATGATTGCACAACCTTTTGCACAATTAGATGCTGGTGTGCAGCTACAAGAATTCTGTGCAGCACAGAAACATCTCTGGCAAGAAATCTTAGACAATATTAAGAAAGATTTGGACAGACACCCATACATTGCATTGTCCATGACTGCCGCTGCCACTATTGCATCAGCAGCAGTCTCTCAGCAGCGAGGGTGGAGGGGTGAGGGGGAAGTGATGTCTGAACCCCAAGCTGATGTTGTGTTGTTTACATGCAACCATCACTTTCCTCGAGTGTATTTCCAGGAATTCATCCTGCCAGAATTCCAGCAAAGAATGTCTGAGTTAGTTCTTCCTTTGAAGCATACTACAAAACTGTTGTTGAAGTATTACAACAGACAGGAGGGGTGCCTACCAACTGCCTGTCCAATCTGTGTGTACAACTCAATCAGGATGGAACAGATTGAAATGACTGTCGAACAAAATGGAAATAGTGAAATCATACAAGCCAAACCATGGGATATTTGATTTCTATTGTCTGAGGCAATTCTTATGTTTTACGATTTGGGAGGAAGAATCTGATAAACCATTAATAATATTATAATATGGATGAGAAAATCTGTGTTACAACATTCTATGGTCAGGCTTGGCAAAATTCCCCTCACTTTCTTTAATGAGCTTCCATCAATGAGCCAAATTAATACATGGGTTACTTGTCATGTAGAGCTACTTGAATTACCAAATTTTGATTTGTGCAGCACAAAATGTCCTTATATATGCTTCATGTGCAGCATAAGCTAACATGGCTCTAGCCTGCATAGCAACCGTTTCTGTGGAGTTTGGGAGCAAAGAAAGAACAAGGAAAATGCATGGAAAATGGAGGGAGAGGCAAAAAAGTTACTCGCTCCATTTATCGCCCTGTAATTCTTTGCTCCCAAATCGCACAGAAACGCTTGCTACGCAGGCTAACACGGCTCTTACAGATTCTCAAAGAGAGAAAATGTTGCTTTTGTCAATCAATCCACATTTTCTGATAATCCAACCATAAAATGATATGTTGCTAGTACTATCAGAGAAAGCACGTCAACTGTTATAACAGAATACTATTTTATTTATGTATTACAGCTATAGTTGTCAACAGCATTATGATTTTAGTTTTATTAAAAAAAAATTAACAACTACAAGTATCGTAAGAACTGGTGCAACTTGATTTTATTCATCAACTGAAAATATTTTATAGCTGCATTTTCTGCCCATAACAAATCAATATTAATAAAATTATTTCAAATTATGTTAGAACACTGTCAAGGAATCAAAAGGCGATGCTGTATAAAGAAATTATTGAAGAATCATAATTTATATATAAAAAAATGACAAAGAAAGGACCATTTTGAAAGATATCTTATAATATGTAGCTATTTCCAAAGTGTTAATAATCTTGTCAATATGGTTGTATCATACATGCATCTTTTTTGAAAAACAGAAGTGAAATCATTCATGAATATTGGTGGGAAACATGAGATAAGGCATTTTTAAGTGCATGTCAAAAAATAAAAGGCATCAAGAAAGAGAAGCACCTAGTTACTATTAATAAATGGAAACTTGTCAAACAAGTTGAAAAAACATTTTTGTATTTGTCTCCTTTTTTTGAACTTAGCTTCATGGATTAAGTTAGTTGATCATCTAAACAAACACTGTTAACACGTATAAAATCCTCCATCGTGTTTTCTGGAGTACCCGCCATTTGTGGCTGCACTATGGTGACTCTCTGTATGGAAAAAGAAATGGTTTAACTGCAGTTAAATTTTGTAAGTTTCAGAAAATAAGATTCACACTATTGTAATAATTTTATCTATGGTTATTTGCAACAGTGTTTAACATCTGTTGATTGCAAATCACTGGACAAGCAATCAATTACACACACAGATAAGGATCACTAAATAAATCTGTGCCATATCGAAACTAGCATTATAGTCATGTGCAACTGAGGGAAAAATATCTAGCTGGTGTATAACAAAATTCTCCTAACCAGCACAAGAAAATTAGTATAAAGATTAAGGAGAACTTGTGTGCCGATCTTACCTATAGCTCCATTGATGCTGTGAATGCTCTGACGTTGTACGCTTGTGCTCTTCATCAATGGAAGTTTGTAGAGGTCAATTTCTGGTTCTTCAGGTGGAGGTCGATTCTTCAGAATGCGCCTACATGTGAATTATTGTTTCAGTATACATGTATTTAGATAATCTGACAGATGAAAGTGTTACAAAAAGACATCTGGTGAAGCCAATGGTATTGAGACCATAGTAAATCCCCTTGTGAAAAAAAAGAGTGCTGGAGGTTCTTGACTCCTTCCTAGTCATCTTTTGAGGTCAATGGCAATAGTCAAGAGAGTCTGGATGAAACTTAGGGATGCGGAGCAGAGGGGATCATGGCAAGGAAGAAGATGGGAGAAAGAGACCACTCCCGTCTTTCCTCCTCCATATCACCCCATGGACTTACAATTCAATGAACTCAAGAGATGACTGGGGACAGGTCAATGGAGGATCTGTGTCATTGCTGAGTAGACAAGAATGGTCTTAGTACCAAGTATGGTGTGATAGTGACAACCCAAATACCCTTCAGATCAGAAAACCTTATTGTGTACAATGGCAAATTTGAACCACCTCTCCAAAAGACATACACATACCCTGGGGTGATTGTAGACCACTGCTTTAAAAAATTTTTTTCACTAAATGTTGTATTTCCCTAGAGTGGTCAGTAAATGCAAATAAAATGGTTTAAGGACCCAAGTCAGACACACCTTTGTTTTTGTTTACATGCAAGAGTTTGGCTATTATGTTTTATTCAGAGGATGTCCAAACAAAGGAAACCACTGGAACTACAACAGATAATCAAACACACTTTCCAGAACACGACTTACAGTAAAGCAATAAGATTTCGCTTCATGCAAGATCAATAATTTCAATGACATTGAAAATGGCGGAGGCTGACTAGGGTCTTTTAAGATGTGTGCTGAAGCTGATGGTGTTGAGACCATAGTAAATCCCCTCATGAAAAAAGAGTGCTTTGTGTTTCAATAGAGGTTCTTGACTTATCTCTAGTGAGTCTTCTTTTGAAGTCAGTGGTGGAGGGAGTTTGGATGAAACTCGGTATGCAGAACAGAGAGGGATCACCAGAAGGAAGAAGAAGAGAGAAAGAGATGACTCTCATCTTTTCTTCTTCCCATCAGCCCACGAGCTTGCACTTTTCCACTCTCTTTGATCTGTGATCTAACCATGTCATTGGTACTTTGTTGTTAATAAATATTATTTTTACTGTTTTAGAGAGCACCCACAATTACCAAATTGAAAATTTGACTACAATAATGTTTGTTGAGGAACTAGTTGTGTGTTTGGCAGTGTGTGGCATATGTCTCTTAAGGGAATATGGTATAATAACTGATCACTCAGAGACAGAATTCATAGCACATGTCCTTGTCCTTACCCATGTTGCACTCCAGCTGTCTCAGGCTGAACCAAAGTCTCTGCTTTGGAATAAAGAAATTCTTTATGATGGTCATATGTTGACTTGATAACAAAGTCCAAGCTATCATTGGGTGCCTGCAACAACATTTACAACACAATGAAGTTAATTACAGCAAAAGCTTTGAGGAAAAATTATAAGTCAAAGATGAAAGACCATGGTTAACCACATTTCCAGTCACTGAAAAGAGAGCTGAAAATACAATGCATAGAGATGTGTACATGTGGAAATGTGAGCAATCACTGTCTTGAGTGTGTGAAGGTATATCATCTCAATCAGAACTGAAACTTTGGAGAAAATTGAGAAATAAAATTGTAAAAATCTAAGCTAAATAAATTAAGATCAGATACCTAAACACAGTCACAACCATGATCTCCTTTGTTTTAAATTTATGAATTATTTATGAGTTTGAGAGGCATATTTGTAATATCCAAGATGATCAGCATGCTGATATTGATTAAATCCAGCGCACAAGTAATCCAATAAAACAACCTGTGGGTCATGATGAAAGATTTCCCTTCTTGAACTCGCAAGTGTTGCTGTTTTGTTGAGTCTGTCCCATGGGGTACCCTCACTACTGGTCTGAGTCAAGGTTCCTGTCTCCTTGACCTGAAATAAATGAGTTGTTCAATAGGTTAATCAGCCATTGTGATACAAATTGTAGCATTTGTTTTAAGTCAATTGAGATTGCGTGCTATTTTGCCAATTTATACCGTTTGTTTTAAGATAACAGAACAAAACGGACTTAAAAATGAGTGACAAACTTCAATATAGATTATGGAAGGGAGTTTCAATTAAATCGCAAAAATACTGACAGAGGTAAATAAATTAAAGAGTTCAATATAGAGACTGCCTGTACCCTTTGTAACATAGCTACGGACATACATCAGTCTCGCATACATGAAATCTTTGAAAAGAACGCCACGGTATTCATTTACATGTAAGCATTCCCATAGTATCAACCCTTTCTTTTTCATTTTCCTCTCGTAAAATCAGATAGCAACATTCAATAGCTAATCTGGATTGTTTTGGAACAAAACGACGCGCGGCTACTTGATTCCAAAAGCAGAGGAATCCTCCATGATTTGAACAGTTTTCTGGC
>JAHPZR010021595.1:0-33404 GCA_019787425.1 Platygyra sinensis | reverse complement strand
TTGATAATAGAAACACAGTTTTTGTGGTGTAACCTCAGCATGCCAATTGAGTATCAACACTTCAGGGAGAATGAACTAGACGAATCCAGAACCACAGATTACATAACTTTGAGAAATGTCACTAAAATAAATTTAGTAGTTCATCGACCTTGGTAGAGATTTACTAATCAAATCAAATTACAGTAGTCCACTTTTAAATTTACTATGACCTAAAAAATAAATAATTATGTTCTATAATAACATAATTATTATGGTCTTCCCTGATTTCTTTCTTACTGTGAACAAAAATTTTCTTTTTCACATTTCTGTTTTATACCCAAGTTGGTGATTTCCTGGATTTTCAACACTTTCATAGTGGCAATGTATTGAAACTACAAGGAGAAATAACAAACAGATCACTAGATAACTTTGAACTTCAAGAAGAACACACTTACATCTTTAATTCTTGATGAAAAGGTACATTCCATCACTACAGGGAGTAACCGGTGAGACACTGTGTTGGATGGAAGACTTGTCTGTGTGGAACGCTTTGATCGATACTCCTGTCGCTAAAATTTAACACAAAACTTTCAGCCATGCAGGCATGTGTTGCAAGATTAACAGAGTTCACAACCATTGGCAACTAAGGCAAGGATAGGATAATAACATAAGGAACATTACAAGTTTTCTTAGAAATCTAAAATTAATGCTTAGTTCAAAAACCATTTTTTAAATTAAATTTTATTTCATATCCAAATAGCAACTTATACGAAACAACACCCAAAAAAACATGTGGTAAAAACTGGGTAATCTTCAGCTCACCATATAATATCTGAAAAAATGTGGACTTCTTCCCCAGTTAAAAATTTTCTGATCTTCTGTCACAGCCAGCTGGGTGAGAAAAAAAAGTTAATTAACACTTTATCTTTGACTTAATGATTAAATGCTAATACCAGTAACTTAAGACTTGAATATAAACAAAACAATTAAGACAGATTACGATAGGAAAGATTGTGCAGTTCCAGAAAATATCTATAATCCAACCACAAAAAGGATTGGGATTTCCTGAGGGATGTGTTCTGTAAGAATAAAAATTTAAAAAAATGTATCAAGCTTTATTGGAATTTCCAGAGGGGCGGGGGTCTTCTAAAGAAAAAATCCCTTACGTTGGGGAGGTATGGATATTTTCTGGAACTACACATGTATTTACTCACAGTTTCAAATGATCCACAGCAAATCAAGTATATTTTCTCATTCTTCAAGGCTTCCACAAACATGGGAAGAGTCTGCTTGGTATTAGTACCTACCCCCAACTGACCATACAGACCTAATCAAAATCAATGTCAAAAAGAAATTTACTTACAACATTTGAAGCAGTGCAAGGAAAAATACCTTAAGTGGCATTTGATACAAATAATGCAAGATTCTCAAATTGACTTTCACTTTCTTGTACAGAAAAGGAGAATTTGACCTGAGATCAAGAGCCACTTAAGGCCTTTCTCCACACACCCCTTCATTTGGAACTTGGTAAACAAAATATTATATTCAACTGATGCAAAGCCACACATGGGGAGAGGTGAGGGAGGCAAAAAATGTGACTGGTAATAGGGAGATTAAATTACTGTCACTGTTATTATTGCTGTTACTGTTACTGTTACTGTTACTGTGTTAACACTGTCCAAAGCATTTAACAGTTAGTGTCATCCCTAGTGGTGGCAAATTAGCATAAGTTAAAAGCATACTGGAAAGATTTCACAACGTGAAATTTTGTTTTACTGACAGTGGAAATTACATACCTCCTCCAAAAGTGAAAACTTGTCCCTGAAAATAATATAATAATTGCAATTTGAGGAACAGTTATAAAAGTAGTAAATAACTATTTTCAAATTGTTATTTTCACTCTTTGCAACATGTTAAAAATATAAATTCTCTTTACACTGAATTTCATACATTGTGTTTGATAGTAAATGGGTTAAACTCAGGAGTATCACTAGTCTGTATTGTGTGATTTGAATGTGTGATTTGAATGTAGTTGATGGCTTTCTTTATTCTCATCACTTGTCTGTATGATAATATGTTGATATTGTAAGAAGAAATTGGATATTGATTTTTATTATTCATTCAAAATATTTCCACGTTTCTGATTGGTTAAAACCACACGCATAATTCACCATAACCAGCTGCTGTTGACCAAATATTGAACCAATGACGTCAAAAGTGCAGCCCGCTACAAATTATTGAACCGATGACATCAAAATGATGTCAAAAGTGCAGCCCTCTGCAGATTATTGAACCATTGCCGGAGAAAATCTGGGGATGAGGTTGTGTTATTTTTGGTGAGCGGAAAAACCAAGAGCGAAATGGCGAAACTCCTTTAAGAACGAGGTAATATTTTGAATGAATAATAAAGCAATATATTATTGAATTCGGCTTTTGTAGGATATGAAGAATTCTGCAGATCTTGGAGGGTGTTATCCACCTCGGCCTTTGGCCTCTGTGGATAACACCCTCCTTGATCTGCAGAATTGTTCATATCCTACTCAGCCTCATTCAATAATTGCTAAATATCTTTCAACAAAATCTTAAACTACAAACCTGACTTGTTAGTACTGCACTGTGCGAGTATCCTGCAGCTAGTTTGGTGACTTCATACTCATCCAGTGACGTTACATGTGTTGGCAGCAGCACATCTTCAATACTACCCACTCCTAACTGTCCATGTACACCCCAGCCCCATGACCACACCCTGTGATCTGCAGACAGGGCCAAGGAATGGTAGTGACCACACATGACTGCTATACACTTTTTGTCTGACAGTTCTGTGATGTAAACAGGTCTTGTCTGTTGCTGTGTGTCACCCTGGCCAAGCTTGACATAAGAAAGACGCACAAATCAAGTTGGTCAGAAGTGTCAATTTTCTTTCTTAGAAATAGGTGGGAAATCTTTATTTATCTACAGTAATATAATAAAAAAGATACTTATAAAAAGCAGCTTTCCACAAATGCCATGACTTATTGATCTCTGTTAGAGTAGAAGTTTAAAATGCCTCAGGAACTCTGCCTCCCTTAGGTTACAAGGAAGACTTTTAGCCAGATGGGTGTCTGGGCATCCTAGGGGCAGCTACTTATTAAAGAAAATAGTTTCATTTTTTTTATAGTTTGTCTTATAAATAATTTACTGTTCATTTGAGCAGGCCCTTTAGCACATTTTGAATGCCCACATTTTAAATCCTGGCTAATGGCTTGGGTACCACTATCTATAATCAAAGTAATTCATTTCATGACAGCTCTCATCAGTACAGATGGTCCAGTCCTTTACAGTGTACATACATACCTGTCCATATTCAGATGATCCCCATGAATACACCTGATGGGATGGAAAGAGTCAGACTTAACCATGGGCCTTCTTTGGAGTAAACGGGTCAATTAACAGTGCATGTAAGTCAGCAAGTCTTACCCCATCACTACACAATGCCAATGTGTGTTCCATTCCACAAGCTACTGACAATACATTAATCCTACAAGAAACAACATGCTTAAGCTAAGCACATTAAGAGGTAGGGTTCTCATGATCAAGTCGTTTCAGCATTTCAAAGTCACACCAAAATTCTCTAAGATGACCAGAATCCATGAGTAGCAAGTGTAAATTATTTAAGCAATAGACCACAAGTTTCTGCGGATTATAAGCTGATAAACCACGCAGGATGTTTGTAGAACATGAGAAGAATTTGTAAACCACGAGCCGCAGGCGGGTTGTTTACAAATTCTTCGAGTGTTCTACCAACATCCCAAGTGGTTTATCAGCCTATAACTCATAGAAAGCTTGTGGTCTATTGCTTTTATATAATAATTCAGAAGACGCGCGATTTTTCTGTGGGTTTACCGGCACAATAACCCACAGCTGATTGACCAATCAGAGCGCGCGCATTGATTTGGTTATTATATAAAGTAATATATAGAGGAAGCCACATCAGTCTTAGCTGGTTTTCATGCAGCTACTCTCTCCTGATCAAATTGGAATTTGGAAATGTTAGTTTTTAAAAAGGAAGGCAAGCCAGAGTGCCCAGGGAAAACCCATTGGATCAAGGCATGAACCAACAACAAACTCAACACATGACACAGAGCTGGAATCAAACCTGGGTCACATTGGTGGGAGGCAACTGCTCTCACCACAGCACCACTTACGGTTCCCCTGCTCCCTTCTCTACAGTTTCTCTAGGTTGATTCAAAATGTTTTGCTGTATTTCAACAAATGTATTTCTGTCTGTTGTAGGCTGGGTCATGGAGATATTATTGAAGAAGAGGGAAAGTCAGTTCCTTTTCGGGTGGAAATTCTCCATATGCATAGGTTGGTTTTAACCCTTTAATAAGCCCCAAGGGGCCTCCCTTTGATGAGTAAAATCGTCTGGCATTAGACAGAGTAAAATCTGTAAGTCACTCTTGGGGAGTTAAGGGTTAAAGGATTACTGTCATCAGAATTTTGTGGATTTTATAAATAATTTGAAATTCCCTGGTTAGTGCATTCCTGAAAACGACTGTATAGTTGTTGACTGACTTGTTGATGTCGTGAGCAGAAGTTATATACAGAGTCTAGGCTTGACTTTGATAATGACTTCTGCACATCAGCAACAGACCATAGCCGGGCGATCCTCACCAACATGAATCAAACTAGAGAAACTGTAGAGAAGGGAGCAGGGGAACCGTAAGTGGTGCTGTGGTGAGAGCAGTTGCCTCCCACCAATGTGACCCAGGTTTGATTCCAGCTCTGTGTCATGTGTTGAGTTTGTTGTTGGTTCATGCCTTGATCCAATGGGTTTTCCCTGGGCACTCTGGCTTGCCTTCCTTTTTAAAAACTAACATTTCCAAATTCCAATTTGATCAGGAGAGAGTAGCTGCATGAAAACCAGCTAAGACTGATGTGGCTTCCTCTATATATTACTTTATATAATAACCAAATCAATGCGCGCGCTCTGATTGGTCAATCAGCTGTGGGTTATTGTGCCGGTAAACCCACAGAAAAATCGCGCGTCTTCTGAATTATTATATAAAAGCAATAGACCACAAGCTTTCTATGAGTTATAGGCTGATAAACCACTTGGGATGTTGGTAGAACACTCGAAGAATTTGTAAACAACCCGCCTGCGGCTCGTGGTTTACAAATTCTTCTCATGTTCTACAAACATCCTGCGTGGTTTATCAGCTTATAATCCGCAGAAACTTGTGGTCTATTGCTTAAATAATTTACACTTGCTACTCATGGATTCTGGTCATCTTAGAGAATTTTGGTGTGACTTTGAAATGCTGAAACGACTTGATCATGAGAACCCTACCTCTTAATGTGCTTAGCTTAAGCATGTTGTTTCTTGTAGGATTAATGTATTGTCAGTAGCTTGTGGAATGGAACACACATTGGCATTGTGTAGTGATGGGGTAAGACTTGCTGACTTACATGCACTGTTAATTGACCCGTTTACTCCAAAGAAGGCCCATGGTTAAGTCTGACTCTTTCCATCCCATCAGGTGTATTCATGGGGATCATCTGAATATGGACAGGTATGTATGTACACTGTAAAGGACTGGACCATCTGTACTGATGAGAGCTGTCATGAAATGAATTACTTTGATTATAGATAGTGGTACCCAAGCCATTAGCCAGGATTTAAAATGTGGGCATTCAAAATGTGCTAAAGGGCCTGCTCAAATGAACAGTAAATTATTTATAAGACAAACTATAAAAAAAATGAAACTATTTTCTTTAATAAGTAGCTGCCCCTAGGATGCCCAGACACCCATCTGGCTAAAAGTCTTCCTTGTAACCTAAGGGAGGCAGAGTTCCTGAGGCATTTTAAACTTCTACTCTAACAGAGATCAATAAGTCATGGCATTTGTGGAAAGCTGCTTTTTATAAGTATCTTTTTTATTATATTACTGTAGATAAATAAAGATTTCCCACCTATTTCTAAGAAAGAAAATTGACACTTCTGACCAACTTGATTTGTGCGTCTTTCTTATGTCAAGCTTGGCCAGGGTGACACACAGCAACAGACAAGACCTGTTTACATCACAGAACTGTCAGACAAAAAGTGTATAGCAGTCATGTGTGGTCACTACCATTCCTTGGCCCTGTCTGCAGATCACAGGGTGTGGTCATGGGGCTGGGGTGTACATGGACAGTTAGGAGTGGGTAGTATTGAAGATGTGCTGCTGCCAACACATGTAACGTCACTGGATGAGTATGAAGTCACCAAACTAGCTGCAGGATACTCGCACAGTGCAGTACTAACAAGTCAGGTTTGTAGTTTAAGATTTTGTTGAAAGATATTTAGCAATTATTGAATGAGGCTGAGTAGGATATGAACAATTCTGCAGATCAAGGAGGGTGTTATCCACAGAGGCCAAAGGCCGAGGTGGATAACACCCTCCAAGATCTGCAGAATTCTTCATATCCTACAAAAGCCGAATTCAATAATATATTGCTTTATTATTCATTCAAAATATTACCTCGTTCTTAAAGGAGTTTCGCCATTTCGCTCTTGGTTTTTCCGCTCACCAAAAATAACACAACCTCATCCCCAGATTTTCTCCGGCAATGGTTCAATAATCTGCAGAGGGCTGCACTTTTGACATCATTTTGATGTCATCGGTTCAATAATTTGTAGCGGGCTGCACTTTTGACGTCATTGGTTCAATATTTGGTCAACAGCAGCTGGTTATGGTGAATTATGCGTGTGGTTTTAACCAATCAGAAACGTGGAAATATTTTGAATGAATAATAAAAATCAATATCCAATTTCTTCTTACAATATCAACATATTATCATACAGACAAGTGATGAGAATAAAGAAAGCCATCAACTACATTCAAATCACACATTCAAATCACACAATACAGACTAGTGATACTCCTGAGTTTAACCCATTTACTATCAAACACAATGTATGAAATTCAGTGTAAAGAGAATTTATATTTTTAACATGTTGCAAAGAGTGAAAATAACAATTTGAAAATAGTTATTTACTACTTTTATAACTGTTCCTCAAATTGCAATTATTATATTATTTTCAGGGACAAGTTTTCACTTTTGGAGGAGGTATGTAATTTCCACTGTCAGTAAAACAAAATTTCACGTTGTGAAATCTTTCCAGTATGCTTTTAACTTATGCTAATTTGCCACCACTAGGGATGACACTAACTGTTAAATGCTTTGGACAGTGTTAACACAGTAACAGTAACAGTAACAGTAACAGCAATAATAACAGTGACAGTAATTTAATCTCCCTATTACCAGTCACATTTTTTGCCTCCCTCACCTCTCCCCATGTGTGGCTTTGCATCAGTTGAATATAATATTTTGTTTACCAAGTTCCAAATGAAGGGGTGTGTGGAGAAAGGCCTTAAGTGGCTCTTGATCTCAGGTCAAATTCTCCTTTTCTGTACAAGAAAGTGAAAGTCAATTTGAGAATCTTGCATTATTTGTATCAAATGCCACTTAAGGTATTTTTCCTTGCACTGCTTCAAATGTTGTAAGTAAATTTCTTTTTGACATTGATTTTGATTAGGTCTGTATGGTCAGTTGGGGGTAGGTACTAATACCAAGCAGACTCTTCCCATGTTTGTGGAAGCCTTGAAGAATGAGAAAATATACTTGATTTGCTGTGGATCATTTGAAACTGTGAGTAAATACATGTGTAGTTCCAGAAAATATCCATACCTCCCCAACGTAAGGGATTTTTTCTTTAGAAGACCCCCGCCCCTCTGGAAATTCCAATAAAGCTTGATACATTTTTTTAAATTTTTATTCTTACAGAACACATCCCTCAGGAAATCCCAATCCTTTTTGTGGTTGGATTATAGATATTTTCTGGAACTGCACAATCTTTCCTATCGTAATCTGTCTTAATTGTTTTGTTTATATTCAAGTCTTAAGTTACTGGTATTAGCATTTAATCATTAAGTCAAAGATAAAGTGTTAATTAACTTTTTTTTCTCACCCAGCTGGCTGTGACAGAAGATCAGAAAATTTTTAACTGGGGAAGAAGTCCACATTTTTTCAGATATTATATGGTGAGCTGAAGATTACCCAGTTTTTACCACATGTTTTTTTGGGTGTTGTTTCGTATAAGTTGCTATTTGGATATGAAATAAAATTTAATTTAAAAAATGGTTTTTGAACTAAGCATTAATTTTAGATTTCTAAGAAAACTTGTAATGTTCCTTATGTTATTATCCTATCCTTGCCTTAGTTGCCAATGGTTGTGAACTCTGTTAATCTTGCAACACATGCCTGCATGGCTGAAAGTTTTGTGTTAAATTTTAGCGACAGGAGTATCGATCAAAGCGTTCCACACAGACAAGTCTTCCATCCAACACAGTGTCTCACCGGTTACTCCCTGTAGTGATGGAATGTACCTTTTCATCAAGAATTAAAGATGTAAGTGTGTTCTTCTTGAAGTTCAAAGTTATCTAGTGATCTGTTTGTTATTTCTCCTTGTAGTTTCAATACATTGCCACTATGAAAGTGTTGAAAATCCAGGAAATCACCAACTTGGGTATAAAACAGAAATGTGAAAAAGAAAATTTTTGTTCACAGTAAGAAAGAAATCAGGGAAGACCATAATAATTATGTTATTATAGAACATAATTATTTATTTTTTAGGTCATAGTAAATTTAAAAGTGGACTACTGTAATTTGATTTGATTAGTAAATCTCTACCAAGGTCGATGAACTACTAAATTTATTTTAGTGACATTTCTCAAAGTTATGTAATCTGTGGTTCTGGATTCGTCTAGTTCATTCTCCCTGAAGTGTTGATACTCAATTGGCATGCTGAGGTTACACCACAAAAACTGTGTTTCTATTATCAATTAATCGATTAAAGGTAAGCACATGGTAGACTTCGACTATAATAAGAAAAATGAAGGTTTTCAGTGAAAGCAACATTCCATTTACCTAAACTCCATGTTTCAGGTGTGCTGTGGTAATTGGCATTACATGGCACTGATGGAATCTGGTCAAGTCTATAGCTGGGGATATAATGATCATGGACAACTGGGGCTTGGCAGCAAAATGGAGTCCCAAGTATGTAACTCAGCAGTCCACTCAAACCCAACCTCAATTAGTTTTGTTCCTCTCTCCAATCTGAAGTCAAATTCACTACTCATTATGCAACAACAGTCTCACTATAAAATAGTTAAATAGGTATGTATAATCATCATTATAATAGTTACTTTATTTTTAGATGGCTCCCAGACTACTCCACAAGCTCTCTAACAAGTGCATCACAACAATCAGTGTTGGTGCAGAGTTTTCTGTTGCTATGGATACTGCAGGTTATGTGTGGGTGTGGGGCCGAGCGGACTCAGGGCAGGTGAGTAAGTTTTTCACATCGGCACAACTTTGAAATAAGCTTTCCTTATAGTCCATTGTCTTTGGTGCAAATCATCATCATCATCATCATCATCACCGTCACTGGTGCTGCCACCACCTTTGCCATCACCACTGGTGCCAACTGCATTATCATCACTATCATCACCATCACCACCGTCATCATCAGATGTCATTATGGTCAGTCCTTTATGGCAATTAATTGTGCAGATCATGAGCCTTCTTTTCTATGACCTTTTAATAACCTGACAATCAACAGTTATTAGTTCCTCCGCCTCTTCCCCCTTCTTCTCCCCATCATCATCATCTCATCATTATCACCATCACCATCACCATCACCATCACCCTTTACTGGATTCTCTCAAAATTGAAGACACTTATCTTTAGTTAATTTATGTGCAAGATGTTTTTACCGTAACCTGTAGTTGGCTTCATAATCATTGATTTATCTGTATAACAGTTGGGTTTAGATTTTGGTACCATTGGTGTTGGCAAAAAAGAGGTTTCTATGCCCTGTCAGTTGACCAGTCTGCCACCATTGAATAGAAAAGCCTCCATTTCAAGTGAGGTAAGAACCTTCACTTATTAACAAAAGAATTTATACTTCATTCTGTTCTAGTGTATTTTCATGATGCCCTTTATCAAATCATGATCATGATAGATTTTTGAATACCAAAAACAGGTTGATTTTTAGAGAGTAATTGATTGATTTATCAGTCATGTTTATATAAGTTATATAATTACTTTTGAGTGATGTTTTTACCACTGTTTTTATTTTTAGCATTCACTGAGATGTGATCTGAGCACAGACATGGATATTGAGTGGGATTTGCCAGATCTTTCATCAGTTGGTATGAGAATAAAGTACCGGTAACATGAATTATATGTATTAGAATTATATACTAAAACAGTGGATATCGTTGAAGGCACACGCAGATTGGCTAGTCAAACTCCAAATATCCTGTGCTATCTACCTCCGAGCAACTTGAGAAAAAATGGCATCCCGGTTTGCATCCGTGACAAGAGAAGAAATCATCCAAATTAATTTTTTGTGGTGTATATTATCTCACTGTTTTAGTATATACTAAAACAACTATTCACCTCAGTGTGTGTAGCTAGCAGTGGATATTTTAATTTACCTCGCCACTCTATGACTTGGTAGATATCCATTGCTAACCTCCTCCACTTTGGTGAATAGTTGTTAATTATTAACAGAAGTGTCAATTGAAACTATCAGGAACGACAAGTGGTAAAATTAGAGACTCACCCTGTATGTGATGTGGCCATCACAAAGGTTTTTGAGATTTTAAGATCAGTTTAAGTTTCCTAAACCCATGATTTT
The DNA here is from genome assembly GCA_019787425.1 of Platygyra sinensis. Classification (NCBI taxonomy): domain Eukaryota; kingdom Metazoa; phylum Cnidaria; class Anthozoa; order Scleractinia; family Merulinidae; genus Platygyra; species Platygyra sinensis. Next base: position 22,699 of record JAHPZR010021595.1, on the reverse strand, counting down.
CTCCATCCTACTTTGCCTGCAGAACTCAATAATGTATCTGTTCCCATTGCAGGAAATAAGTTAGTGCCTTATGGCAGGGAAGCTCTTTCCATAGCTTTGCGTCAACTTAGGGATCGTTACTCAACACAGCCAATGCTCAGGTAGATATTTACAGATTTTTTAGTGGTGTAGGACTAAAAAAACATGAATTCCAGCTTGCACTTCAGACAAAGAGCTTTCAAACTTTGCTTGCTCTGGATAAGTCTTAGTTTGCTTTTTTTTTGTTTAGTTAGCAGACATCTTACCTGGGTCCCCATTGGGCAAGTGAAAATGAAAGTTGGTATTTTTCTGAAAAGTTGCTGGCCTGGCAGGAAACTCTGCTTGTCCCAGAAGACTGGCAGCACTTTTTTGTAGCCCTAGGTGTCTAATAGGCAGTGTTTTACACATAGTTGTGTTGAATGCTATTGTTACCTACTAGTCAGCTCTTTTCATGTTTTTGATAACTGAGATGAATATTTATCTGCTGTCATTTTTTAAAGACCAATAACAGTTTTCTCTGTTTTAAAAGGCACTGTTTGGATATCAGGGATTATCTTGCAGCAGCAGTCATTTATGAAACTGTGAGTGACTGGCCTCAGGTAAATATCAACATCATGTCACAAACACCTATATTTTCAATACTTAACAGTATTTTCTCAACTAAATGCTGGGTCTTGAATAAATGCTGGGTCTCAAATAAATTAAATGCCAGGTCTAAAATACATGTAAATGTCGGATCTCCCAGGTAGATTTGCAACAAAAGACCCTCAAGTAATTCATTTTTGAGTTATTAATAGTAACCTTTAAGTATAATAAAATGTAAGATATGTTAAAGTTCCAAAAATAATGAATAAAAATTCTAATAAACTCTAGGCTAGAATAAAAGTTTAGAATGACCACTGAGGAGTTTTAATTGAGAAGGTAAGGTATGTTGTATCTCTGTTACAATGATTGTAATCAGGTCCTTGTGGAAACAGTAATGGAAGAAAAACAATCTGTTAATTGCAGGATAAGGAGGGATTCCAATAATTAACAAACTGCAAAAATTGTCCTAGAACTTTCAAGATGTAACATCTGTTACTTGCAAAACAGACTTGATACATGCACGTGTAGTCCAGAAGTTTAAATGAAACACTTTTCTTTTTGAAGGTTCTTGGATACAGTTTGAGATTTCTGAAAGATTGTTTCACCTCTGCATCTTGTGATGAATCTATGGACAAATGTCTTTCATTAGCACTGGATGTTATGCATCATGTAGTCAGGTAAAAATGGTCACTGTTAATTTACAGTGTAAGTTGTGACAAAGTACAGTAACTGCCAGTTGTCAAAAAGTACTCATGGTGACCTATAATGACCATAATATGACCTGTGTTGGGGCTTTAAAGTTTGACTCTATTCACAAGCATTGTGTTGCACATTTGCAAAAGAACCTGTAAACTCTCTCAGTGTGTATCTCCATTGTGGAGTATAGAATACTACTAATGTCAGTGTATATGCTGAAGTGTAACTAGACTGTGAGCAGTCTCTCTTATCCCTGAAAATCTGTGAGGAAAAGGCAAAACAACTGAGCACGCAAGCATGACTGCAAGTGTGAGTTGGCTGTCTTGCATGCCACACTCCCAAACTCATGTCGTTTTGCATTGTTCTCAAGAATTTTTGAGTAAAGAGAGACCTCTCAAAGTCTTCAGTGTAGCCCATCCAAGGGTACTTGTAAATTGAGTTTTTGCTTCATACTATAAAAGCTATCTGGAGATTAGCGTGCACTACACCTGGCAGATTGTCTGCCATTATCCAAAAAATTGAGACTTTGATATGGCTTGTATTCGTGAAAAAGTGGACATATTAAGGACTGAAAAGAAGTTTGTGTGTTTGATATCTTATATTTCAGTTTAGAAGGCAATGTTCCCATTTTTGATCATCATAACAATTTAAAGTCTATTTACATGTACACCCTCAGAAAATTCACAGACACTCAAAACGGTGATGAACAATCAACACAACAGATAGTGTGGTTTCTACAAGAGGTACTTTGAACAAATATATTAAGATTTTTTTTATTTTTATTGTCTTTTTTCCTTTGTGGGTACATTCATTTGGTTCATCATTTTCAAATGCTATCATATTTTGGACAGCTCTTGCAGTTCTGGCATCAAAATAACTTGCCCTGTGACACCTTGGAGTGTTTCCTCTCTGAATACCTGGACATTCTTGGTTATGCTCTTAGTTTGCTGCTGATCAGGTAAGTATATGTCAAAAAGGATGAGAGAGAGCTACCAAAATAGTCTTTCAAAGCTAGAATTAAAAATGAATTACTAAGTATGTTGGACAGAGAAAATGCCATTCTTCAAATATCTTTTAAGTAATTAAAATCAGTGTCTTCTCTCATTATTCTCCCCTAATTTTATTTTAGTAGTCTTAATTTGCAGAAATGATAATAATATTATATTAACTAATGATATGTTTGAGTTAATTGTTATTAATTGTTTTCAATTAATCTAGTTATATACTTAAGCAATTAATGGTCCAGTTAGATTAGCAATATTATTATTGTTGTTGTTGTTGAGGATCAGGGAACTTTGTGTGCACTTTGAAATATAAAATAGTTTTCTTGAAGGCTCTTGACCTGTAAACCAGCACATCTCTTGGCTTTGCCACTTATGTGTATCTCAGGGCTCACACCCCCTGCCCAAACATGAAAGCCTGCTTACAGGCATCTGAAAACTGTGGTTGAGCTTGGAGTAGGCCACCTAACAGTTCAAGCTACAGAACAAAAACCACAGCTAAGAAAAGATACTATATATTTTAATAATATTATTGTGGTTTTGATTTTTAGGGATCGTTTCCTTTCACCAGCGAATATGCAGGATCCTGAAGAAACAGTTACAAAAGAAACAAGTCAAATAATGCTGCCATTTAGTGCTGAATTTTTTGGCAAGGTCATAACTCATGTGGTGCATCAGTTACAGGAACACGATCTGGGAGAAGAGTATACCTCAGACTTAAAAGCAATTCTTATGTGGTACAGCAGTACAGAAAATCCATCCTATTCAAAAGACGAAATGATTGCACAACCTTTTGCACAATTAGATGCTGGTGTGCAGCTACAAGAATTCTGTGCAGCACAGAAACATCTCTGGCAAGAAATCTTAGACAATATTAAGAAAGATTTGGACAGACACCCATACATTGCATTGTCCATGACTGCCGCTGCCACTATTGCATCAGCAGCAGTCTCTCAGCAGCGAGGGTGGAGGGGTGAGGGGGAAGTGATGTCTGAACCCCAAGCTGATGTTGTGTTGTTTACATGCAACCATCACTTTCCTCGAGTGTATTTCCAGGAATTCATCCTGCCAGAATTCCAGCAAAGAATGTCTGAGTTAGTTCTTCCTTTGAAGCATACTACAAAACTGTTGTTGAAGTATTACAACAGACAGGAGGGGTGCCTACCAACTGCCTGTCCAATCTGTGTGTACAACTCAATCAGGATGGAACAGATTGAAATGACTGTCGAACAAAATGGAAATAGTGAAATCATACAAGCCAAACCATGGGATATTTGATTTCTATTGTCTGAGGCAATTCTTATGTTTTACGATTTGGGAGGAAGAATCTGATAAACCATTAATAATATTATAATATGGATGAGAAAATCTGTGTTACAACATTCTATGGTCAGGCTTGGCAAAATTCCCCTCACTTTCTTTAATGAGCTTCCATCAATGAGCCAAATTAATACATGGGTTACTTGTCATGTAGAGCTACTTGAATTACCAAATTTTGATTTGTGCAGCACAAAATGTCCTTATATATGCTTCATGTGCAGCATAAGCTAACATGGCTCTAGCCTGCATAGCAACCGTTTCTGTGGAGTTTGGGAGCAAAGAAAGAACAAGGAAAATGCATGGAAAATGGAGGGAGAGGCAAAAAAGTTACTCGCTCCATTTATCGCCCTGTAATTCTTTGCTCCCAAATCGCACAGAAACGCTTGCTACGCAGGCTAACACGGCTCTTACAGATTCTCAAAGAGAGAAAATGTTGCTTTTGTCAATCAATCCACATTTTCTGATAATCCAACCATAAAATGATATGTTGCTAGTACTATCAGAGAAAGCACGTCAACTGTTATAACAGAATACTATTTTATTTATGTATTACAGCTATAGTTGTCAACAGCATTATGATTTTAGTTTTATTAAAAAAAATTAACAACTACAAGTATCGTAAGAACTGGTGCAACTTGATTTTATTCATCAACTGAAAATATTTTATAGCTGCATTTTCTGCCCATAACAAATCAATATTAATAAAATTATTTCAAATTATGTTAGAACACTGTCAAGGAATCAAAAGGCGATGCTGTATAAAGAAATTATTGAAGAATCATAATTTATATATAAAAAAATGACAAAGAAAGGACCATTTTGAAAGATATCTTATAATATGTAGCTATTTCCAAAGTGTTAATAATCTTGTCAATATGGTTGTATCATACATGCATCTTTTTTGAAAAACAGAAGTGAAATCATTCATGAATATTGGTGGGAAACATGAGATAAGGCATTTTTAAGTGCATGTCAAAAAATAAAAGGCATCAAGAAAGAGAAGCACCTAGTTACTATTAATAAATGGAAACTTGTCAAACAAGTTGAAAAAACATTTTTGTATTTGTCTCCTTTTTTTGAACTTAGCTTCATGGATTAAGTTAGTTGATCATCTAAACAAACACTGTTAACACGTATAAAATCCTCCATCGTGTTTTCTGGAGTACCCGCCATTTGTGGCTGCACTATGGTGACTCTCTGTATGGAAAAAGAAATGGTTTAACTGCAGTTAAATTTTGTAAGTTTCAGAAAATAAGATTCACACTATTGTAATAATTTTATCTATGGTTATTTGCAACAGTGTTTAACATCTGTTGATTGCAAATCACTGGACAAGCAATCAATTACACACACAGATAAGGATCACTAAATAAATCTGTGCCATATCGAAACTAGCATTATAGTCATGTGCAACTGAGGGAAAAATATCTAGCTGGTGTATAACAAAATTCTCCTAACCAGCACAAGAAAATTAGTATAAAGATTAAGGAGAACTTGTGTGCCGATCTTACCTATAGCTCCATTGATGCTGTGAATGCTCTGACGTTGTACGCTTGTGCTCTTCATCAATGGAAGTTTGTAGAGGTCAATTTCTGGTTCTTCAGGTGGAGGTCGATTCTTCAGAATGCGCCTACATGTGAATTATTGTTTCAGTATACATGTATTTAGATAATCTGACAGATGAAAGTGTTACAAAAAGACATCTGGTGAAGCCAATGGTATTGAGACCATAGTAAATCCCCTTGTGAAAAAAAAGAGTGCTGGAGGTTCTTGACTCCTTCCTAGTCATCTTTTGAGGTCAATGGCAATAGTCAAGAGAGTCTGGATGAAACTTAGGGATGCGGAGCAGAGGGGATCATGGCAAGGAAGAAGATGGGAGAAAGAGACCACTCCCGTCTTTCCTCCTCCATATCACCCCATGGACTTACAATTCAATGAACTCAAGAGATGACTGGGGACAGGTCAATGGAGGATCTGTGTCATTGCTGAGTAGACAAGAATGGTCTTAGTACCAAGTATGGTGTGATAGTGACAACCCAAATACCCTTCAGATCAGAAAACCTTATTGTGTACAATGGCAAATTTGAACCACCTCTCCAAAAGACATACACATACCCTGGGGTGATTGTAGACCACTGCTTTAAAAAATTTTTTTCACTAAATGTTGTATTTCCCTAGAGTGGTCAGTAAATGCAAATAAAATGGTTTAAGGACCCAAGTCAGACACACCTTTGTTTTTGTTTACATGCAAGAGTTTGGCTATTATGTTTTATTCAGAGGATGTCCAAACAAAGGAAACCACTGGAACTACAACAGATAATCAAACACACTTTCCAGAACACGACTTACAGTAAAGCAATAAGATTTCGCTTCATGCAAGATCAATAATTTCAATGACATTGAAAATGGCGGAGGCTGACTAGGGTCTTTTAAGATGTGTGCTGAAGCTGATGGTGTTGAGACCATAGTAAATCCCCTCATGAAAAAAGAGTGCTTTGTGTTTCAATAGAGGTTCTTGACTTATCTCTAGTGAGTCTTCTTTTGAAGTCAGTGGTGGAGGGAGTTTGGATGAAACTCGGTATGCAGAACAGAGAGGGGATCACCAGAAGGAAGAAGAAGAGAGAAAGAGATGACTCTCATCTTTTCTTCTTCCCATCAGCCCACGAGCTTGCACTTTTCCACTCTCTTTGATCTGTGATCTAACCATGTCATTGGTACTTTGTTGTTAATAAATATTATTTTTACTGTTTTAGAGAGCACCCACAATTACCAAATTGAAAATTTGACTACAATAATGTTTGTTGAGGAACTAGTTGTGTGTTTGGCAGTGTGTGGCATATGTCTCTTAAGGGAATATGGTATAATAACTGATCACTCAGAGACAGAATTCATAGCACATGTCCTTGTCCTTACCCATGTTGCACTCCAGCTGTCTCAGGCTGAACCAAAGTCTCTGCTTTGGAATAAAGAAATTCTTTATGATGGTCATATGTTGACTTGATAACAAAGTCCAAGCTATCATTGGGTGCCTGCAACAACATTTACAACACAATGAAGTTAATTACAGCAAAAGCTTTGAGGAAAAATTATAAGTCAAAGATGAAAGACCATGGTTAACCACATTTCCAGTCACTGAAAAGAGAGCTGAAAATACAATGCATAGAGATGTGTACATGTGGAAATGTGAGCAATCACTGTCTTGAGTGTGTGAAGGTATATCATCTCAATCAGAACTGAAACTTTGGAGAAAATTGAGAAATAAAATTGTAAAAATCTAAGCTAAATAAATTAAGATCAGATACCTAAACACAGTCACAACCATGATCTCCTTTGTTTTAAATTTATGAATTATTTATGAGTTTGAGAGGCATATTTGTAATATCCAAGATGATCAGCATGCTGATATTGATTAAATCCAGCGCACAAGTAATCCAATAAAACAACCTGTGGGTCATGATGAAAGATTTCCCTTCTTGAACTCGCAAGTGTTGCTGTTTTGTTGAGTCTGTCCCATGGGGTACCCTCACTACTGGTCTGAGTCAAGGTTCCTGTCTCCTTGACCTGAAATAAATGAGTTGTTCAATAGGTTAATCAGCCATTGTGATACAAATTGTAGCATTTGTTTTAAGTCAATTGAGATTGCGTGCTATTTTGCCAATTTATACCGTTTGTTTTAAGATAACAGAACAAAACGGACTTAAAAATGAGTGACAAACTTCAATATAGATTATGGAAGGGAGTTTCAATTAAATCGCAAAAATACTGACAGAGGTAAATAAATTAAAGAGTTCAATATAGAGACTGCCTGTACCCTTTGTAACATAGCTACGGACATACATCAGTCTCGCATACATGAAATCTTTGAAAAGAACGCCACGGTATTCATTTACATGTAAGCATTCCCATAGTATCAACCCTTTCTTTTTCATTTTCCTCTCGTAAAATCAGATAGCAACATTCAATAGCTAATCTGGATTGTTTTGGAACAAAACGACGCGCGGCTACTTGATTCCAAAAGCAGAGGAATCCTCCATGATTTGAACAGTTTTCTGGCTTTACCTGTTGTCCTTGTTGACCGCAAAAATCGCCGTCATTCTGAAGTCTCGGGAAAGGGTAAGGATCGCGAGGCATCTTGTATTATAGAAACAGATCGAACGTGGAGCGATCGAAGAAGTCGGTGTTTGTCTCTTCCTGTAAGTGTTCGCGTTTCTATAGCAATAAATTAGTGCGCGAGATCTGGGCGCGAAAATATATCCCATGAGCCCCTTCATTTATGAGGTCCTTTCACCCAGACTTCCTTGCAAGTGTAGTGAAATATGGCGGTCGTGAACACGTGTAGGAGACATGTACTAGAATATCTGCTTGTTTTCTCTATGTAACGCTTAATTCGACAAGCATTTTTCATAGGATAGTTTAGCTAAAATGGGAATCCAGGGATTACAGGAGTACGTTGAGGCGAATTGCCCGAATGCTTGCGAAGAAGTTGATCTGAAAGCCGTCCTTCATGGGAAAAAAGCGACCAGCGCTGGTCAGCCGGTCTTGCTTGTGGACGCGAAGAGCTGTTTAAAACATCTTTACGGGCCGACTACAGATTGGGTATGTGGAGGACAGTGGAATGAAATGCTACGTAATGTTGAACATTTCACAAGGTCTTTCCGCCAACAAAATATCGAGATTGTGATGTATTTCGACGGCGAAGGCGATTCTCGGAGATTGTATGAATGGATCAAAAGTCAAAACGAAAAAAGACAATTAGCCCGACAAATCCTCGGTCATGTTATGAAAATGAATTCCTATCCAGGAAAAAGACTGTATTTTCCGCCGCCTGTGGTAAACACATGCCTTCGGCTTGCGTTTCTCAGTTGTGGTGTTTTAGTGTGCACTTCTATGGCCGATCTTCACAAAGAAATGGCGAGTTATTGTCAAGGCGAATGCTTGGCTGGGGTTATCAGCCATCACGCAGATTTTCTCGTGTTTGACGTCCCGAATTACTTTTCCGCCGATCACCTTAAATTTTCCAAGAAAGACATTACCACGATGAGGTTTAACCGAGAAGCCATGCTAAATGAACTGACACTTCATCACGATCGAGTTGCATTGTTCGCTAGTTTACTAGGAACATCGTTCATACCAGAAGACAACCTTGGCTCATTTTACTGGAATCTACTGGGGCCAGATCACCCTCTGGCAAAAGTACAGGTAGGTTCTTTCATATTTATTGACAATTTATTGCAAATATGAATAAATTAATAAATATTTTATTGATAAACATAACGTAGATACATAAACACAATGCAACATATTTCATATTGGTCTTCAATTTTACCTCTACTTGAAAGGGAATACCTCTATGGTTATGCTTCATTTCATTAATTGGGACAGTAAACACAATGTTAAATTTCCTTACAAATCCGTATATAATGTCCAATAGCGAAGATATTTGTTTACAAACATTGCTTTTGTTATTTAAATGTTGAAAACGTTCAACAAAAGAACTCTTTGTTTCACCAGCCAATAGTTCTCTGGTTGGCATATTAATAACAATAGGTGACATCACTGATATCTTTCCAATAGGCCCTTTTCATAAATGGCTGCTAATTATGTATTCTTTTGTTAGTGTTGAAATTGGCCTCACTAGCCTCATTTATGAGTTGATAATTCAAAAGAAGTTTTACTCTCAAACGAGCTTAGTGAGGCTAATTTAAATGTGTTCAAAAGAATTTGAATTGGCAGCCATCTATGAAAAGGGTCTAAAGATGAGCCCCAAAAGTGATAAAAATAACTTACTAACGTGGGGATGTTGTGGTAAGGTAGCTTTGAATTCTCCAAATAGATGTGGAATGAAAGTATGTCAACCCAGTGAAGAAAACTTCGGTGTCAGGATTAACACATCAAAGTGACTTTTTCTCAAGACAAGCATATAAATAATAATTCAGGGATGGCGCAGTGGTGAGAGCACTCGCCTCCTAAAACATGGCCTAGGTTTGATTTTGGCCGGGAGCAACATGTGGGTTGAAGTGGTTGTTGGTTATTGCCTGCTTAGAGGGTTTTTGTCTGGGTTTTCCTCCCATCACAAAAAAAAACACTCCAAATTCCAATTCGATCAGTATGGAGGACCTGCATGAAAACCAGCCGAGGCTGATGTGGCTTCCTCTATAAATATTGTAATTTACATTTTATTTATCATAACATGACAAAGTATCATTATTAAGCAAATCTTTTTTTCAGGTCAAAGAGAAGCACCAGCCAATTTTCCCGGCCAATGACATCATCATCAGTAGCATAATTAATTTTCTAAAGAATGTCGCAGATGTTTCAAATCTTCCATGGATTGCTCGTCAAGTATTCCGCTCAGAAAATGTTGACCTGGCTGAGATCACAGAGAAACTTAGAAAGGCTGTGGAACATTACTCAGGACTTCCTAAGGAGGAATCAGCCATGCAGTCCCCTGATATTGCTCCAGGTAATAAAAGCTACGAAAAATTTAAACAAAACATTAAAGATCCTTTGAGATCCTGGAAATAACCGAGACACAGTATAATGTATGTACATCAGAAGAAGAGATACTATTAGACAAATCCAAGAGCTTCAGGAGTTCCAATAAAGGCTGAGCAGTGAGCAAATTCTACCGCTGTGAGGACAATTTTACCTGTCTGGTTTGACCATCTGAAGGAAAGTTTTTCTTATAAAGAAGTTCAGTTCAAGAAAATTTGCCTACTTGTGAAAACCAGGCACCTTCCGGCAAAAGAACTTTATGAAAACCCCTTGAGCATAAAATTTATTCACAGTTTTTAGAATGTAAGGCTATTGTTTAGTTACATGGTTTTGATCATCATCATAATTCTTATGTCAAGCAGATATTCTCACTCCTATTTGTGCGCTTCGACACGCAAGACACCCACTGCTGCCTTCCTTTGCGTTCTTCATATGCCCTCCCCACCTGACTAGAGCCGTTAACTTGCTGTACCATCAAATTCTCAGAACCTGGATTAAAAGAAATCTAGGGCAACTGGTATGGAGAATTGATATTTTGAGCTCTTTCTTTCAAACAGGTCGGAAACAGAATGAACATCAGTATCAGAAGATGTGGCAGCATTGGCAACAGCACCAGTTTGTCCCAAAACCTGCAACACCACAACAAAAGGACACATCTGTAAGTGAAGTGTGAATACTTTATTGTAAATAACTGCAAAATACTCTTGAGAAATTCCTTGCAGGGATCAAAAACCTAGACTGAGCCCAGCTGGGTTTTTTGGCCTTTCTACCTTAAAAATTACTCATGGTCTTTATTTTATAGTAAAAATTCAGCTGGTGATAAGTTGTCATTTTCCAAGTAACATTTCCTGGCATCCAGCTCTTCTGCCTGTTTCTGTGCAAGTATTTTGCTGTTTACCAAGGCTTGTTTCAGTTCCACTAAGCCCATGTTTTCACGAGAGATTTTTACCTTGGTTTTGTTTACTTTACTGAAGTGAAGTTTTTAGTCGTGTAAACACAGTAACAAACCTTGGTAAATGGCGGAAAAATCAAAAAGGAAGCCAACCTAGGTTTGTCGACAGTTGAACGCTTCATCAGGCATGGTTAAGCTCAGCAACCGACGGTAACCGTGGAAAAGCAGATGTTGTCGCAACATGTTGACAGCAAGTGTTCACACGTTCATCGTGTAAAAAAGAGAAAAAGGACAAAGATTCCTCCTGATGTAAGTAGGCTTCAAGCCAACAGGCAAAAAGGCTAAATTAACTCATGTTTACACAAAAAAATTCTGGATTGCAATTTCCCTTTCATTGTCAATACTTTCTGTTAGAAGTTCACTAGCTCGGTAGCAATGTACAAGCAGGCGCAACTAAAAGAAGACCTTCCACAGAGAAAGAGAAAAAAAATAATCATAATCAAAGTCTATGGTCAAGAAAAGAAATTGTTAGAGTGGCCCTGAGTAAGAAGAAGTACCGTTAAACGTTTACGTAGCCCTGCTCTGCGGCAGATGCCATTTCAGGTGTTTAGCGGGAAGAGGCTCCATGAGATATAAGAATTTTCTTGCCACTGTTCTTCTACAGAGCTTTACATTTAAGGAGGGTTTGGGTCGACATAACCGCCTGCAGATTGACGGCGACCTGCGTTTAGCATTTAAGTCAGAAAATTTATTATGTTGAAATAGTTTCTGTGCAACATTGCAGTACTTGCTTTCCGAGAAAACCTCAAACCGCCCGTGTATGCAGCCTACTTTAGTTAATTAGTTACATGTAAACAGTGTCTCTACTAACTGCGTTTTAGTTACGAAACCTCAGTAAGCAGTAACTGTAGTAAACCTCTCTCATGAAAACATGGGCCAAATAAACTAACTTTTTCATGTATTACTTGTCCACTTTTTCCCAGCTGCCTCAAAACAGTGACAGTACCACAAAGCAAATTCCCAGTGTCACAGAATTACAACAGAGTTTATCATCACTTCAAGTTCAGACTTCTCCAGAGTCTGCCATCATGCATTCCTTGCCTTTATCACCCCCAGAGGACCCTCAAGCACTACAAGCTACAACAGCTTCTCTGTCTCCTCTTCATGAAGGTTCACTACTCCCCAATCCCCCTGTATCACCTTCTTCAGTACTCCCCACCCCACCACCCTCCTCCGAGTCTTCACCCATGATGTCCACAAGTGGAAAGACAGGTGCCAATCATGTGAGCTCTGTCGAAAATACAGAGGAAAAAGGTAGGTTGATGTTGGCATGAAATATTCAAGGCTTGTTTTCTTTCCCATTATTAGCAATTGTTTCCTGGTTGTTAAAATGAGTTCATATAGGTTAATCATGGTTAAACCCAGTATCCTTGAAATGTTGTTTTATTATTATTCAGTAGTAGAAGAGAGCACAGTTAAAGGAGCCTTCTCAGATATTCCGCAACGTGTCCTGGATGTTACTGTTCATCTTCTTCAAAATGGAAAGATGATAGAAACTGTTTACCAAGTTCTTACAAAAGCTGAGATCACCATCGACACCACAATTGAAGATGAACACTTGCCTGACCGCCTCCCCTCTGCACTCCTGTTCCGCAAAGTTCGTCAAAGGGTCTATGGAATCCTGTTTGACTTGTCAGCCAAGAAAAAGAAAGATGCCAAATTCAATGTTAGTTCCTTGGCAGTGAAAGAATGGTGCGTTTATGGTGGAAGACGATTGGATGACCCTGATGTCGTGGAACCAATTGCTCTTGATTGGGAAGTACCACCAGTGGATAAGCTCTGGTTCAGTAAGGGAGTGACAGCAGATAATAACAGATTGAAAGCTTTTCTGTCTTGTATGAAGAGTGACACTCCTAGCATGACACAGACTGTCATTGTACCTAAGAGACTGGTGATTCTTTGTTGTGTTCTAAGGTGACTACATGAACATAGGGTATTTGATTAGTTATTGATTATGGGTTTGAAAAGTGTTTCAGTACCTCTGGAACTTTTGCCAAAAAATCAACAATAGTTAGTTACTTAGTAACGATACTCAATAATTACTATAACACAGTGCTGGTAATGTGCATACAGAGACCACTGTTTACTCAGGGACTTGTTATCTTTCATTCTTCTCAGGGTTTTCAAAAAGGACTGGGCGCCAGGTAAATTGATGAGCTGTGAGGACAAAATATTAATGGGCCTGCCTAGTTAGACCATGAGAGGAATGTTTTTCTTATAAAGAAGTTCAGTTGAAACGATTTTGGCTGTTTAAATCAGTTGCCTTCCTGCTCAAAGCATTAATGCAACCCCTGTCTACTCCTTATCCCCTTGACATGAATTCTTTGATTCATTGCACAGGTACCTGATATCACATGGACGTATCATTTTGACTACTCGTGAATTGGATGCTTTCCTTGCCCAAGCTCTATCTCCACATTTGACAACAGAGTGCAATGCGTCTAATTTGAGAGAAATCAAACTTAAACGGGTAGATGCTCGTGCCGTCCAGCTGGCTTCCATCTTTATGCGTGGAGTTCAAGCTGCCATTTTTGCAAATGATGCTTGTGCAGTTCCTATCCCCTGGGAGCTGGTGTGTCCATGGAATTATTTTGATGGGAAGTTGTTCCATAGCAAGTACCTTATGGTTGCAGATAATGTCTCCCTTCTTGAACTGTGTGATGGAAAGGTAATAAAAAAGTTGACAAATTCTTAGCCTACATAGCACACATTCCTGTATGAACCCAGAGAAATTGGGCTGTGTAAAAGAGATTTTTCACATTCGAAAAACAAGGCACGAACAAAAGTCTCCCACACATCTCCTGCGACCTTTTTTTGATCTCGCCCCAATTTTTTGCACAGCCCAATTGTAAACAAGCTTTTTCAGCTCATACAGACTACGAATTTTAGGTTTGATGCATTATCATTCTGAAAGATGATATTTGTGATTATTCCCTAAAAATTCCTGGAACATTGAGGGAATGGTGCAGTTGAATTTTTTTTGTTTTGTAATTGAGCTTTGCTTTAGCTAAAGTACACTGACTACAAGTAGTCTCCCTTTTGTTTAGTCTGTTGACTAAAAATTGCTGCATGAAATCCTGGGGGCAAGCCTAAAATTCTTGTGGTCATTTTTTTTCTTGTGGGTTTCTTTGATATCTTGCATGGCAGACTAAGCAAGAGAGGGACCTCTTGCAGTATAAATTGCACTGTACCATATAAAAATTTATTGTCATTAGACATACCGTTGCAGAATAAGTAGTATAGTGATCACAATGATTCTTTTTGCATTAGGGTGGACGAGTGGAAAAGCTCCAGCGAATGAAATGGTGCATCACTGAGGGGCTGCAGCAAGACTTTAGTCCACCCCATGGACTGCCTTCCGGTGCCATGATGCCACATTTTCCTGGCCAACATGGCGATGGTTTGCTTCCAACACCTGTGCCTTATGCCTTTGGTCCTGTGCCACCAGCTCTGCAAAGTGTCGGGATGCCCAACTTCTTCCCAGCTGGTGCTAACATTCCGCAGATGCAGGGAATGGGTATGAATGCCAGACGTGGTCGTGGTCCAAATAGTAAGCAGCCTGTATCTGGATTGGGAGGTCAATTAGAAGTTGCCGGGGTGCCCATCGCTCGCTGGTCAGGTAACAAGGCAGGGCGTGGCTACAGTGATAAGGATCGTATTGTGGTTGGCGGTCCCATGAGTGTAGAGATGGGAAGACCTAACAGACGCGGGCGTGGTGGGTCTGCACGTGGAAGACGTGGCGGCAGTGTTGGTTCCCGTAATGTAACCTGGGCTCTGGAGGTGGACAAAGAGTATGACAGAAGCATAGGCTATGTGGACCAGCCAACAAGACTCAAGAAGTCATCTAATATCAGTCAGGTTCGGGAAGGAGGGGATGGTGGAAACGAAATCCCAATAATTGCTCGTGGCAGAGGAGATGGCGGAAATGACATAGAATCACTTGGTACAGATGGTCTTGCCTCTGGTCTTCCCATGCAGGGGGGGTTACTCCCACACACCATCCCTGGACAGATCACAGTCATGTCTCAGTCCCCACAGATGCCATTCAATGGTCAATCCCCATACAGTACACCCCCTCCTGAGATACCAGGTTTACCCAGAGGACAGGGCCTCGACAAGGCCCCTGGTAGTCAAGTCCCGATTATACTGGCCAAACCTGGAGACCAACCAGTGGGTGTAGCAAGGGGTCGAGGGGTTAGTGTGGGCATGCCTGGTGAGATACCACCCTACAATGTACAACCTGAAATTGTTGACTCTGCTGGTGGCAAAGGGAGAGGCTGGTGGTGGGAGAAACAACAACAACAACAGCTACCACCATCTTGATTTCTTTGCATGCGCACTAAATAATTTGATGTTAAAGGTTAACTGTTTTGATTGTTAAACAAAATGGCTCTTATTTCCAACCCAATAACTTCCTATTTCTTTGAAAGATAAAAAATGTTTATTATTATAATAATTTGATTGAGTTTATTTTCACTCTCGACTTTCTACACAGTCTAAAAGTTCATAGGAATTATAAACCATGCCTTGCAAAATTTACTCATGATTCCTTTGAGATGGTGTCAATTTCTTTGTTATGGGAGAAAAGATTGTTCGACATTGCCATGTTAAGATTGTGTGACAATGTAGTTGTTAATCACACAATTCAAATCAAGGCTGGTTTTCAAGGCAGTCATTTGGGTTTATAGTTATAGTAATTTCTAAATGCATTAAATTGTTAATCCTGTTCTGTGCAAAATACTATTTGCGTTACGGTTGCCATTTCACGGTATAATTATATTGACTACTAATATAATTGCCTAGAAAAATTGTCACCCATGTTATCTGATTTAATTGGGGGAAAATCAGGCTGTTAGCATGGCAGGCTTGCAAGTGGGTGCAGAGAAATCTTTGCACCTTAACTCCCCTCCCCAGTAGCAAAAGGGGTTTGATAAGACATCACTTCACTTTCTTTGGTTGTCAATCTACAAAGAATCTCCTAGCAGCCTTAAAAAGATAGGAAGGCTAAGATTCAATTTTCATTTTGCGAGGAAATTCATGTAGTGCTAACATGGAGCATTGTAAAATCCTCAGGTTTTTGGATATTATCCATCTTAAGCTGAGTAATGTATTAAACTTAACCTTTTTTAATTAAAACAGTGGTTTTTTTCTTATTAATTATTTATAATACGAGTAATTTTATTTTGATGTCCCAATAAATGCTGTCTTCCAGCCTCGTTGCAACTCGGTGGCCCAGGTCTGTATTGAGCCGCGCTGTTTTTGGTCAGCACTTGTTAACCCATTGACGCCTGTGCCGCCCGTAACGCCCGTGACGAACCTTGGCCTTTTTTCACTTCTGACGTCATCATTTTGACCAAAATTGGCATCATCTGTACTCAACTTCTGTAGGAGGAAAGATCTTTCCAATGATGCCTACAATCATGGACAAAAGAAGTTGAGACACTCTCCGAAAAAGACCCGTTTCATTCAACGAGTGAGGTTTTTCAATGTCTAATTTGACATTTCGAACCCCTCTCCCCCTTTCAATGTTGGAACCAGGTGAAAGTGTCCACGGAGCGTATTGCAACATTGAAAAGGGGAGAGGGGAGATTGGCTATCAACAAAAAAAGATGCTTTTGAAATTAACGGAAGCACGCCGATAGAAAGCGTTTGCTTTGCTCAAATGTGTCAACACTTTTGTCCATGATTGTAGATCAGAGTGGATCGGCTTAATGGAGCCTGAGATATGCCCAAAATGCTCAACAAGGTGGTGAAAAACTCAGAGCAAAATTTACTGCTCCACGGTAAAAATTGGCCGCCTCGATGATACTTTCTTTGAAGTTTTAATTGCAAGCAAGCGAAGTAAAAGGTCAATCCCTGCCAGCGAAAAGGAAAGGAAAAAAAACAAAAATCGAAAAGCCTAAAGACGTAGCCACCTTCTCGTCCAAATTTTGATTTCTGCGCATGCACGGGCCCAAAGTTCGTAAAACGCCCGATTTTAGTGGCAAGAAGGGTCGGCTGTCGTGCTACAAATGCATTTCGACCAGATCAAAGCTAATTTGGCTGAGATCCAGCCTCAAAACCACTAAAATGTCCAAAAAATGCATTTTTGGCAAAAAGTTCCAGGAGTCAATGGGTTAAGCGCCTATGGTGAGAAGCAAAGACTGGGTACGAGGATGACCCTCTAGGAGAACTGACTTGAGAGGTTCCCACAGAAATTGAGCCTTTTCACACGACTTCATGGCGGCCATGTGGGTGTTCCCAACAATAAAATTTCCCTCTTGTGGAAATGAGTTATTTCCTTAGAGCTAAGTTTCCTTTGTTTGGGAACACCAATATGGCGGAAAAGTGGCGGGGAGCTATTCTCGTCCCGAGAGCTTCCGTTTCTTTTGTCACGTGGTCGACGAAACGATGGGGAGCTACTCCTAACGGCATAAAACGAGTAGCACTGGGTACGAATGGAGAAAGTCACTGCCGTATCTGTGAAAAGATTAGGGAGTTTTAGCAAACCACGACGGCTATCGGCAACGAGAGCTTCACCAAACAAAAGGTTTAATGAGCAAAACAATAGCTGTGCACGTGCGTTTTGAATCTTGGTACATTTCTTTTGCCGTCCTCTACAAATTAACGACGTGAAATGACCAAGTGCTACGTAGTTTGGAGAGCGCGAACCGCAATGGCTAATTTTTCGTATCTTCTTTCGAATTAAATGCTGTCGGTGCATGTTTAGCCTGAGCTAGGTTTTAGACCGATAGGCGTACTGAACAGATTTACACAGCTGCAACATTCGAAGGTAAAAAATAAATTCATTTTTTAAAAGGCTTCGTCCCCGCCGTAGCCGTCGTCATGGCTAAAACTCCCTATTTATTATTTCCAAGTTGTAGTGATAGGACGATTTCGTTCCGACACTCCTCCCTTCCCCTTCCGTTAGACATTTGGAAAACCTGGGAGATGCCGGTCGGAAAATTGAGTGACAAACTGCAAGGGACCGCATACGATAAACGCTGCCAACGTCGTTTGAGCTTCATTAGAGCACAAAAAAAAACACTTAAACGGAACAGGTTCGATTACTGCTTGTAAACACGACGAAGAAAAACAGGAAATGTATGAGTGCTAGAGTGACCTGCCTACTAGGGTAACCCTCTTTCTTTGTAAACAGGCCTTTTATGTTCGAAAACACGGGGGCGGATTCAGGATTTTTCTTACGAGGGGATGCACCTCAAAAAAGGAATGACGGATCGGTGAGGTAAACAAATTTTTAAAGCGAGTACAAGAAAACTTGATCTAAGGAGGGGGTGCGCACCCCCTGCACCCTCCCCCTAGATCCAGTTGAACTGTTGGAGCTAAGATTAATTTCCAGGCACGTCCTATAAAACACAAAATACGCACAGATTTTTTTCTGAAAATTTTACCATTGAAAGATGATGAGTTAGACCTAGTTAGTGATGTCAGAAATGGAAAAATAAATGGGGGTCACCGACTTCGTTTTGGATAGAGCATGCCCAGAAGAACACCTAAATCCGAGTAAATCGGGTTTCGTTAGCGAAGAAGACCAAGGTGGCTGCAAGTCCCAAGATATTGAAATTAGAGCCTTGAAGGGAATGTTCTCTACCAAATATTGTTTAAATGGACCTATTAAGCGAATTTAGTTAACTGGTGAGTTTCCTAAAAGACCAAGTTCGCATTTAGCGTCACGTCCATAGTTTCACGCGCCTTGCAGCCGAAGATGTTCCGTGGACAGAAATCTTGAAATTTTTTTAACTTCCCACATTGATTTTTTGTTCATTTTTGGACAAGGTGGAGATAATTGTAAATAAAATCTGTTTCTGAAAAGAAAAGTAGGGGTAACCGAACGTCCAAGATCGTTAAATCCAAGCAAAGCTGTAGCAATGGCAATCTGCCTTATCATTTGTTCATTTTATTACTTAGCGCGCGCGCTCGATGCATGACGTGGCATAGAGGGGAGGGGGGGGGTTATTCGCGTGTGCAGTAAGGATGCGCAGAAACATTTAGCGCGAACGTCCTTAAGCGCTAAGGTAAAGTTTGTTTTATAGGTAGAAACTTTGTCGGAAATGCAAACGTACGAAAGAGTTTTAAATCCACAAAATTTTTTTCTCATCCATATCGTTGGGTTGCAAGTTGGAACTGAACTATTGATCGCTTGAAAGAGTTTTGATTGTCGCGATGTTTCCTTGCATGAAGTGTTTCTGTAGATATGTCTTTACTGCGATGATTACTCTTCACATTCATCTACAACCGCAGTAAAAATATGAATTTTTTCATATATATTTCACATCATTTCACTGCACGGGAAAATATGAACTCAATAAATTGACCTTGCTCCCAATGTGTGGCTTCATAGCTCAGTTGGTAGAGCATCGCACCGGTATCGCGGAGGTCATGGGTTCGAATCCCGTTAAAGCCCTGATTTTTTTTCAGGCTTCTTCTTTCCAGTTGCTTAAATTGGAAAATTTACTGCGATGATCACTCTTCACATTCACCTACAACCGCAGTACAAATATGAATTATTTCATATATATTTCACATACATTAAAACACTTACAGTAATTACAATTATTCAAAAAAAGAGAACGCTACTTACAATGCAACACTTACATTACAACAGTTACAATACTCTACTTACAATACAGTACTTAGAGAAATTGCGCTGAAAGTGCGCAGCATTAACATTAAAAAAAGTTTTTTTTTACACTACACCGAGTCACATACAGACATGCAGATGCCCATTTAACTCCCGTACAAGTAAAATATCAGACTAGGTTATAGAAAAACAAATTAATTAAAACAAAATAATTATCCAGCGGACTTCTTCTTACTTTCCTTAAGGACGGTGCGTACTTAATACAAAGTTTTTTGCGCCAAGTTAGGACCACGCGGAAAAAGTAGATCTTTGCAAGGGCTATTGGAATCCACAAAGAAAAATAGGGGTAGCCACGCATTTTTTCGAGATAATTAGCCTTGAATCTCAACAAAAATGCTGACATCAGCATTTTTCTGAAAAGAGCGGGAAACGATATTTCCTCACAGATTTCCTTAGAATTCGCCTTTAAATACAGAAAGGCAAACACATTTAAAAAGATCTTTAAACTGCATGGCAAATGGTGACATGAAAATCATTTTTGGTATGTTTTTAATAACAAAATCGTTGCAAAAGCGCTTTAAGCGTCTCTGACAGCCTTCCTCTGGTTTAGCTAAAGTACAGTCTAAATACCTTTTGCTCACAACCAGAAACTAATCACATGTTGAATAGGCTTGCCGCTTCCATTTCGCAACATAAAATGTAGGAGTAACCACGCGTTTTTTAAAGTTATTGATCTTTTTTGAAAACTTTTGCAGTGCCCGTTACATTTTTTCCTGTCACCTCCCCAGTAAGTAAGACATTTGTGTTTCTGCGCGCGCACTACGCCTTCTACAGGCACTTGTTTACAGTTCGATTTCAGTGTAAATTTCGAAAGATAACAGCTAAGTATTCAACTGTAAGACGTTAACAGTTAGTGGTTAGCGATATACTGCTATTCTGGTCTCCCTGGTTTAAGTACAGGTTCATTAAAATTGATTTGGTCACCGTAGGAAAATTTTGCTTTAATTTTCGTCGTGTGCTTGGTGGCGTAGTTGATTGCGTCAATAGGGAGTTTTAGCAAACCACGACGGCTACGGCGAGGAGAGCGTCACAAACAAAAGGTTTAATGAGCAAAACAATAGCTGTGCACGTGCGTTTTGAATCTTTGTATATTTCTTTGCCGTCCTCTGCAAAACAACAACGTGAAATGACTAAGTTCTACGTATTTTGGAGAACGCGAACCGCAATGGCTAATTTTTCGTATCTTGTTTTCAAAAAAACGTCGTGGGTGCATGTTTAGCCTGAGCGAGTTTTTAGACCGACAAGACTACTGGACAGATTTACACAGCTGCGACATTCAAAGGTAAAATATAAATTCATTTTTTACAAGGTTTTGTCCCCGCCGTCGCCGTCTTCATTGCTAAAACTCCCTAATATTACGCATATACGACGGCGACGGCGAGGACGACGCCTAGTAAAAAATGTGTTTTTATTTTACTTTGAAATTTCGCATTTATTGAGATCTATTCAGTGTGTTTGTTGGTATTAAAACATGCCTCAGCTGAATATCTTACGAATGCGTTCAGTTCCAAAGAGAAATACGAAGAATTAGCCGTTGTGGTTGACGTTCTCCAAACAACGCTGAATTTGGTCATTTCACGTTGTCGTTTTGCAGGAGACGGCAAAGAAATGTACAAAGAGTTATAACGCACGTGCACAGCTATTGTTCTCCTCATTAAGGTCATTCCCCAGTATTGCATTGCGCATCCCTACTGCGCATAATTTTACGCGTGATTAGCGCGCGCGCATTAGAAAATGGCGGCTTTTTCTTTACGACTGGACCTCGCCGAAGAGGTAAATCGACATTTTCTCGAAAACGAGTACGGTAACCTATCATTTTTTTCTGTCGTTTTGATTTGATTAGTAAATTTCTCTATGTAAAATAATTATGGGCCAATTCTCAATTTTGAGAAAAAAACAATCGTCGGAAACGTGAATTTAGCAAGCAATCGTGGTGCTTTTATAAGGGTTTATATGGTATAAACAAGGTGCTGTTGCTCCTAAACGAACATGGGGACCCCTCATTTTTATTTCCAAATTTAAGTTCCTATAATGTAAACAATCGATTGGCAAAGTTTGAGAAAAATCTCAGTTTAGGTTCTATTTCAGTGGAATGACCTTAAACCTTTTGTTTGGTGACGTTCTCGTTGCCGTTGTCGTCGTGTTTTGCGTAAGGTCCCTAAATGTCAACCCCAACGCGCGCGCGCTTAAACCATGGCTTGCGTGATCCGCAGAACGTGTGCGCAATAACAAAAGTAGGCACCGTCCTTAAGGACGTTCGCGCCCATTGCTACTGCGCATCTCTAGTGCGCACGCTATTCATTGGTCACGCGCGTGCCACGTCATTTTTAAGCGCGCGCACGGATTCAAAAACTCAACAAAATATAGGGCTGATGACCTTTGCGTTAACTTTGTGTGCGAATATTTTTGTTGGATGCTCGGTGACCCCCACTTTTTTTTTGGCAGATCACTTCCTTTTCTGATTATTTCCATTATACTAAAAAACAAAAATAATCTGTACGTGGGAAGTTTTAATTATTTCTCATATACTATTCAAATAGGGCCGAATTGGTACGTGGATACAGGTGTGTGTAACTTAGAAGTTGTCATTTTTAGGGCTAATTCTAGCTGATTTAATAACATAGGTAGCAAAGATCTATCAAATACGCCTATATATGCTGTTTTAAATGTATGTGAAATATATATGAAATAATTCATATTTGTACTGCGGTTGTAGGTGAATGTGAAGAGTGATCATCGCGTAAATTTTCCAATTTAAGCAACTGAAAGAAGAAGCCTGAAAAAAAATCAGGGCTTTAACGGGATTCGAACCCATGACCTCCGCGATACCGGTGCGATGCTCTACCAACTGAGCTATGAAGCCACACATTGGGAGCAAGGTCAATTTATTGAGTTCATATTTTCCCGTGCAGTGAAATGATGTGAAATATATATGAAAAAATTCATATTTTTACTGCGGTTGTAGATGAATGTGAAGAGTAAGCATCGCAG